>JASAND010014300.1:0-155133 GCA_030248195.1 Trissonchulus latispiculum
TCTCCAAGGAGTTCGAAGATTTTCTGAAGGCTCGAAACATCAGCCATTTGAAGACAGCGGTCTATAATCCGATGGCGAACGGCATGGTAGAACGATTCAACAGGGTTCTGAAGGAAGGTCTGCAGGCTGCCTATCTGGATGGAACAGCATGGGAAGATGCCCTCAGGCAGATCCTGGTCACATATCGAAGTACGGATCATTCTGTGACCGGGAAGTCTCCATTTGCCAGCCTACACGGTGGTCGTGAGATGAGGACGAAACTGACCAGACCAGACGTCCAGGATAACCGGAACCCGACGCCGGATGTTCACGCCGAGATTTCAGTGGGTGATTGGTCCGTCACAAATCGCCACACTCACCGAAGGGCCAGCCGTCATGGTCGAAGCCGAAGCGAGTGGTCCAGCAGAAAGGCCGGTCAACATTCCTCCTCAGCGATGGGAAAACGTGGAATGCCAGGAAACTCACCAAATCCACTCCTCCAACGGAAATAGTCGATGAGGAGCCTGATGTGATGATTCCTGATCAACCGACGACAGATGATGCTGTTGTGGATCAACCAGAACCGGATCCAGATGGCGGTGACGGAAATCAACCCATGGACGGGAGACCCAGAAGGAACCGGAGAAATCCAGATTTCTATCAGGCCGGGTTTGCCTGATTTCATCCCTCAGAAGGAAGAGGAAGTGATGTAGCGTCTCAGACGCGGAAGTGAATGACAGTTTGACTTTCATGTGGATAAACTAATTTGCATAAGTAATTTGCATATTGTGTAATGGTGGGCCTATATAAAGCCCGAACTTTTGCTTGTCATTCAGAGTGCTTGTTCTCCAGTAAAGTTCCTTTTACCAACTTGTCTTTGCCTTTAACAAACACTACAAAAGTGACTTCCAAAACGTCAAAGACTGGACAAGGAAATGTGTAGCAACTCAATTTCGGCTCTGCTTTGACCAAACTGGTCTTAGTTACAGTACAACTTGATCTGGTAGACACACCAAGATAATTAGTTAACACTTAATTAGTTAATTAATTAATTAACTCGTCATACAGTCCCGGCGACTGACGGCAAATCCTTTTTCCGTCTGGTCCCACCATCAAGAGCTACTCGATGTAGGATCAGCTTCATTTTCATTCCTTTTGTAACAAAATAAGAAATCGTCTCCAGGAATTCTCATATGGTTGAAAAATTTATTTATTTGTTTATTTATTTATTTATTCATTTATTTATTCAATTTTCAAGCCATCGCTATGGAAAAGCAAAGATAACATGTAGTCGTGGTAGCAAGCTAGAGCAATAAGTGGTTTCAAAATGTCGACCCGTAGTCTCATCCGGTAGCATCTGCTGTATTCGTTTTCTATAACTTTCAAGCATAAAACTGATAAAGGTCTAATAAAACTTCAATTTCGGAATTTGTAAAATTTCGCGGTACAACATATTTTTGCTGCTTACATTTTTATCATTTGCCGAAAAGCAAGCTACGTACCAATCAAAATTACTACTAATAATTATTTATAGGACAGTCCATTTTCGAACAAATTTTGTAATCCCGACTTCTTCAAATTTTGATCAGTCCTGAAATCAGACATGCTTGCTTAGGAGGGGAAGTTGGAGGGGGGACCGGCTATCGAAGGCCGCCGGAAACCCAGGTTTTCCCCAATCCCTCCAAAGCACATGTATGCTTGCAACTCAACCTAGAAACAATTTTGGAAAATTTGAAGGAAATACTGCACTTTGCAGTCCCTCGTTTGGGTAACTCCTACTTTCTGTTTTCTACTTGTGAGGATGTACAGCAACAGCACTGGTTAGACACAGAAGTTATTGCATTCGTCTTTCTGACTGTTTAGTGTAGTGACAGCGAGGGTTGTATGCCCAGCTGATTTTTTGGCTCTTCTGGTCGGGTGATGCAAACAGACCTGCCGGTACCAGTTTTGCCCTATTTTTGGTGCATTTTGCAAAATATTTTGCATTAAATGATGCATTGGCGACCGGCCGGCCAACATCTCAAATGACAGCTTTCTTGTGTGTGGATCGAAAGGTCCCTGGTTCGATTCCCGGCGGAGTCAAATCTTTACTGATTATTGCAATTGAAACAACATTGTGTTTATTATTTTATTTACTTATGTTTGTTTGTGGTTCATCAATCTCACTTTATGTAAATTGGTTTTGGAGCTAAGTTGGTGAAACTTTGGGATCTTTTGCCAAATTCAGAAAACATTTTCAGTTCCAGAAAAATATGACACTTTTGTTTTGGCTGTCAAAACCCTTTCATAAGGATTCTAAAACTTTGCTTCAGCTGAACTTGTAGAATATTCTTTGAAGTTGAGGTCTTCCTTGGAATATTTTGTGTGTAAGTCAAGTGAAGAGAGAATATTATTTTTACTTATTTTTAGGAGCACTAATTTTAACATCTTATAGTCTCTAATTCAAAGATTAAGTTTATGTTAGATCCTTAAGTTTAGTCCGAAAGTCCCAATTCTCCAAGTAAATTCCGTCCCTGCGGTTTTTAATCGGGGGTGTTGAAATGAGGGAACAATTCTCCTTTCAGATCTAGAATTTGCCGATTGAAGAGAAGGTCAAAATGGATCTTTTGAACTTTGTGACCACAATGTGTCAGCATGGTAGTAAACTTAGCTACGATGAATAAATATCATTAGTTTTAATATTTATATCATTCGAAAGCTCTAAACGTGCTCAACGGAATAAGGAATTTGTTTTTGTCTTGCTTTCCGATAACCTAAAGTCAAAAAAGTTTGTAAAATTTGAGAATTTACAGATTGTCATCACATTTTTAAAATTAACTTATTAACGAAATAACATATGACCAAATACTTTACATCTTCGAATAGAGCATGTTTAGACCTTTCGAACAATTTAATAACTAAATAATTTTTACTTACCAATCAGTAAATCAGTTTAAAGTGGACCATGTTGACACCTTGTGGTCATAAAGTTCAAGAGATCCGTCAAAAAACCCCTGACTCGGACCATATCGTAAAATATTAAAGCTCAAACAAGTGTAGTAGTTAGCAGCTTAGCTCTGGACAGTTTTCGGATATCCCACTTTTCTTCACTTTTTGAAATAAATAACTAGAAGTAGTGGTAAGTAATGCCCCAGTAAAAGAACATGTATAAATGCAGATATTTTGAAATTTTTCGATTAACGCTGGTTTTGTAATCACGAGTTAAGCAAGTTGGATGTTTCTATACGTCTTATTGAATTTTTAAATTAATTCTATTCATTTTTTGAAATATATAATGGAATTTTTATAAGTTGCAACTAACTACATTTTGTTAAAGTTTTACCTAACCGTTTTAGCAAGACTTAATTGAAAAAATAGTTTAATTATAAATAACAACAAAGTTACATCCCATTATAATAAAAAGGTTTGTAGCTTTCCCCAGCATTTTGTTACAATGTGTGTCTTTTAGATTTATGACTCTCTTAATCTATCACTACATAAATATTTTTCTTGTCAACGAATTACCTTCATTTCGGTGATAAATTTACTAGTAAATTGAAGTCGAACAAAACTGGAGGTCATAAATTTAAATTTTAAAATGTAGCAAACACAGGTTTGCCATGGGGCTATTGTAGTCTCTAAAGCTCTACCGTAAGACCTCACACGTAGCCAGCCGAAGTATGGTTTTTAGGGAGCTCAAAGATAATCACTATTATCAGTAGGGGGAAGTTTTAGTATAAATAATAGGCCACGCTTGGGGGATTTTGTTGTTCTTAAGTAGGCGGAGCTTCCTTACAGGAGTGTACTAACTTTTCAGCCAATCAGAGAGCAGTCAGATCTTCTGTGATTGGTTGACGGCTGTCACAAAGCAACGGGGGTCCCCCTTTCACGTCCAAGTATTCAGTCGGAACGACGAAAAGTGATATATGACCTGGGTTTCAGTTAAGACAGACTCCTATGTACCACTGTTTGTCTCATTAATCTTCCCCAACACTCTCCTTCGAAACATGATATATACCTGCTCCCGTTTTGATCTCTAGTCCTTTACCCGGATAAAATATTACCTGCTCAAAATTCTGGGCCCATAATCTGTTATCTGTCCAGAAAGTATGACAACCTGTTTTTCGGCGCCCTCTGAAATGATTATTAAATGCTTTAATAATAATGGAGTGCCCCCGTCTACAGTTGCTCAAGTCGGGCCGCCGGCCGGCAATTTTGTAGACCTCTCGGAGCCTCAGACTAACCTTACCTACAGCTCCTATACCGGCAATTCGACGGCTGGTACTATCTCTAATGGTAATCCCTATATACCGTCCCCCGGCAGTCATGGATATGGCCCCCCAAATGGCTATCTGAATGGTTTCGTGCCTGCCGATTCGTCTGCACTATACGCCCCCTCGACCCAGGACTATGCCAACCCTGGTTACATCTATGATACAACCCCCAGCGCTGCCTATGCGCCCCAGATGCCCGCGACGCCAGGGGCCGGGTCCAGCCCCGATTCACCTTATGGGATGGTCCCTGCATTCCCAGCCGGCCCCCCGCAATGGCAGCCGGACCCCCCGTATCCCAATTTTCCCTCTCCCAGCCCCTACTATCAGTCTCAGTATTTTATCCAGTCATCTCCTAGTCAGAATCCCCATGCCTCCCTGGCCTACAAATGGATGCAGGTCAAACGAACAGGACCAAAAATTGGTGGGTAATTAAGTTTTGTGTTTAATTAAGCATTGACAATTGAAATTAAAAATTGCAAAAATTTTAATCAGGAGTATCAAAGATTAATTGTCAGACATTGAATTTTGTCTGCCTAGTAATGAACCTGGTTATCCAGTTAATTGGCTTCAGCTTATAGTAAAATTAAGGCACGCTTTTGGGGCTTTTAAGACGCCCTCCCCCAGTCTTAGAAGCCGCAAAACTTGAGTAACTAAAAAAACTTTGGTTTCTCTTGGTCTTGAAAAGAGAGAGGTTGAAGTTGCAATCGAAAGCTATTTGCAATTAAATGCAACCCATGCCAAACTTTAGTTCACTTGGTCAAGTTTAATAATCCCACCTTTACTTCAATATAAATTATTTACTTCACGTTAACAAACTATGTAATATCCTGTGGTCGACGTTGTAACAACTAATTGAATTAAACTAATTCAAATAGTTAAAGTTAATTCAACTTGACTAAACTTTTAGTAAAAATTCAATACGGTCTTCAATTCAAAGCCAATTTCAAAATTCGGCGCCGCAGAACACTTAATCTAAATTCTTCTTTTTGAACTATTTTCGCTAAATCTAAGCTTTACTGTTAAGCTTTAACCTTCACGTTTGCAGTGAGACCGAAGCGAAAACATTTTCTGCCGCCTTTGACTTTCATTTGCAAAACTTAAAAATTTAAATTTTCAAAAACTTTAGGCCTATCTATCAGAATTCTGCTAAGTTTTAAGTATTTCCCATTTTTGCCGATATTTTCAGTCGACAATTTATTTAGTCAAATTATTTTAACACCACAGTAACCATGAATTAAGTATTTTATTTTGCTTTTCTCCTGGTGTATTCACGAAGGATTATAAAACGAATAAAATTAAAATTAATGCTTTCGTGAAAATTTCCTCACGATTCCAACAATGTGCAAGTTTAGTTTCACTCCTTATTCTACTCTAAGCTTAAATGTGTTCAGACATTTTCTTAACCTGCGGTAATTCTGGAAATTTAAATTTTTCAAGGTTTCAAAATTCTCTAAAAAAGTTTTATAAGAAAAATTTCTAAAACATGTTAGTCAATTCTTTGCTCAGTTAGGCATAAGCAATTACCCGATGCGAAGACAAGGTTACTGCCGGGGCAGAAGAGATCACAATGCTTTGACCGCATCATGACCACCCGTCAGTTCCATTCAAAGGGTTTCCCTATGGATGGCCAACTCCTTGAAGAGCTCGGATAAAACTAATACAATTACAAGGGGGAACTTTAGATACTGTCGTATCTATGGAATTTGATTGTTGCCGGCTGGCAACAGCGTAACAAAGTTGAACTAAATCGGTTAAGTTATGCGAAAGTTGAGCGCAGGTTGCCTTAGTAGCGCCAAACTTTTAAAAACTTTATATATATTACAAACTGATTTCTGGTCTTATCTCGATTACCCCCCCAGTACTCAAAATCCTTAAAACGTGACCAAATGAGCTAAAATTTGGTATGGGTATGTTTTCGACCACGCTGAGTTCAAATATCGCAAAATTTTTCGATTTCGCGAAATTCTATTTTTTCGATTTCTAAGGGGGGACCAAGGGAAACCGAAAAATTTTTTGTCTTCGATTTTGCTGAAAACATGTATATAAGGGGTTTCTGGGTCGTAGAACACGTAGTCCGTTTTTCGATTCAGCTTTTCGTTCGCTCAGTATAAGCTAAATATGTTAGCTTAAGATGTAAGCTTATACTGAGCTAACGAAACGCTGAATCAAAAAACGGACTTCAGATTCGTGTTCTACGACCCAGAAAACCCTTATATGCATGTTTTCAGCAAAATCGAAGACAAAAATTTTTCCCTTGGTCCCCCCTTAGAAATCGAAAAAAAATCGAATTTCGCGAAATCGAAAAATTTTACGATATTTGAACTCAGCGTGGTCGAAAACATACCCATACCAAATTTTAGCTCATTTGGTCAAGTTTTAAGGATTTTGAGTAGTGGGGGGGTAATCGAGATAAGACCCCTGATTTCGGGTGTGCATAAAACACGGCCCCGGCCCCGGCCCCGGCCCCGGCCCGGTACATAAAACACGGCCCCGGCTCCGGCCCCGGCCCCGGCCCGGGTGCATAAAACACGGCCCCGGCCCCGGCCCCACATAAAACACGGCCCCATTACGGCCCCGTGCATAAAACACGGCCCCGTCACGGCCCCAAACATAAAACACGGCCCCGTCACGGCCCCATCAAAAAAATCATATTTTTGACTAACGGGACTAAATATAACCAATTCAGCATCTCCTAATCTATCAAATTAAATTGTTTAAATGTTTAGTCTTTGAGTTTGAAAAATCAAATTTTGAATTGAAAGTATTCTGTTTGAACCATCTTTTTCTTTTTTGTATCTTGGTAAACCTACAAATAGCAAACTTTATGTTTTGTTTATGCAGTTATTAAATGTGTAACTTAAATTAAATTGTTTAAAGTAAATGTGTAAATGTGTTTATGCTATTTTATGTAATTTTTTATAAAATGTTATTTTTTACGACCTCTCTTGAACTTTATGACCACAAGGTGTCAATACGGCACGACTTACTTTAAAAACTTAGTTACTGATTGTTAAGATAAACATTATCAGTTGATTTTTAAATCACTTGAAATCTCTAAGCGTCTTCTATTCTACGATGTACAACATTTGATCATATGCAGTTTCGTTAATAAGTTAAGTTTAAAGGTAGTGATGTTTCAGGCGGACCATTTATTTTCAGTTTCAGTTTCAGATTCAGTTTAAGATCTGCTGATTGAGGATTTTCAGTTTCAGTTTCAGGCGGTTGCTCGTCCGAATTTCAGATTCAGATTCTGTTTCAGTTTCAGGTCTCATTTTATCTGATTTTCAAAATTTCAAAATTTCAAAATACAAAAACTTAAATAAGGTGGTTCAAAGATAATATTTTTAATTCAAAATTCGATTTTTCAAACTCAAAGCCTAAACAGTTAAACAATTTAATTTGATAGATTAGGAAATGCTGAATTGGTTATATTTAGTCCCATTAGTCAAAAATATGATTTTTTGATGGGGCCGTGACGGGGCCGTGTTTTATGTTTGGGGCCGTGACGGGGCCGTGTTTTATGCACGGGGCTGTAATGGGGCCGTGTTTTATGTGGGGCCGGATCCACCCGGGCCGGGGCCGGGGCCGGAGCCGGGGCCGTGTTTTATGCACCGGGCCGGGGCCGGGGCCGGGGCCGGGGCCGTGTTTTATGCACACCCCTGATTTCTACACTGATATGAAAGATTAGCATTATTTGCATTACACTAAGGTACTAAAACTGCCAAGATCACTCAAACTCCTAACAGAAAATTATGTTTTCACAGCTAGAAGGGAATTTTTGGGTGTGCATAAAACACGGCCCCGGCCCCACATAAAACAGGGTCCCGTCACGGCCCCATCCAAAAGTCATGTTTTTGATAAACGGAACTAAATATACAAGCAATTCAGCATCTCCTAATCTAACAGATTAAACTGCGTAAATGTTTAGTTTCCGTTTTTGTATTATTATCAAGCATACTGTCCCAAGTGTTTAGACACTCCTAGTGTAAAATGTAACATTTTAAAATAAAAATTAATTTCATAAATTCATTTCATTTCATAACCATAAAATTAATTTTCGTTTTAAAATGTATAAATTTTTAAACTACATACATAATTTTAATTTTTATTTTAAAATGTTATACACTTTTTACACTAGGAGTGTCTAAACATTTGGGACAGTATGTTTGATAATACATACAAAAACGGAATAACCGTTCCACATAAAAAGTTTGTCATATTATGTAGGTTTGCCTAGATACAAAAAATTAAAACGCTGGTTTAAATAAGACATTTTCAATTCTAACTTCAATTTTTTCAAATTCTAAAATTAAACATTAATCTAATCTAATCAATCTAATTTTTAGATTAAACAAAAAAACGTTATTTTTGGATAGAGCCTTCACTGAGCCGTGTTTTATGCACGGGGCCGTTATGGGGCCGTGTTTTAATGTGGGCCCGGGGTCGGGGATGGGGGCGTGTTTTATGAACACCCGAATTCTTCCTGTGACCCAAATATAGTGGGGGCCAGCATAAAGAGTGCGCTTCTAGTCCAGCAGCGGCCACATTTTTAGCGAAGTCGGTCTTGAGCCAATACCTATGCAGCCTGTTTTCGATTTGGTTGTCGAATTAGATTTTTTGTTGCTCACTCAAAACATAGTCGAATTTTTGTGAGTCAGTCTGTCGTTGAGCCATTACATAAAGCTGTAGGCCCAGCTAATTACAGACTGGCTTGTCATACTCTTATCTATTATGTACTCTTGCTAATACATTTAGCTACTGGAAATAACTTAACAGTAATAACAAATAATGTTTATTATTATTATTAATAATAATAATAATAATAATAATAATAATAATAATAATAATAATAATAATATATTCGTAATAACATAAATGCTGTGCAATGTTCCAATTTAATTATTATTTGCTTTCATTGAATTGCCGCTCTTTGATTTTGTTCTGGTTTCCGTCTACCGTAATCCTCACTCAAATACAAAGCGTTGATTTATTGTCAGAATTTTTAAAATTTTCACAAAATTGCAGCAATAATTTCCTGCTGTAATTTTGCAGTATTATAGCAAACTGTGCAGGTTTCATAGGCAAATTATCAGACACGTTTTTATTGGCTGAAAAAATTGTTATTGTAAAAATCACCAGTCAAGCATAATCTGGATACGAGTTGAAGTTTGAGACGAAATGTCAATTTCATTTTGTAGAAAACTCAAAAAATAGATTTCTGAACGCTAATTCTACTCTAGGATTTCATCAAACAGTTGGGAATTGGCTTAGCTCATCTTTTGAAATTAACAAACGGAGGGTCTATGGTTCAAACCTCATTAGGTCCAAGTTTTTTAATTTTTATAACTTTTTGTTTAATTTTACTTATCATTTCAACTTCAATTTGGTCGCCTAGCTGTTTTGGTTTAGTTCGAATCGAACTGAGATACTGTTACTTCATTAAAGTCATTCTGTACTAAACCAGCGTAATATATATAATTTGCTAAACTTATACTACAAGTTACCCAAAGTTTCAAGCTTATGTTCAGATTTGAATTTGAATTTTTGTTTTGATACATCAATGTTTGGCTGGGTCGACTATGGATACAAACTTTTCGTTTGAAATCTAACACCTCAAAGGAAGCGCAGATTTCTAAGCATTTTCGGCCGCTTCTGTTGCAAAACTGCGGTCTAACTCTGTTGGAAGTCTGCGAAAACTTTGCGCTAACTTTAGCTTTAAGTTTGAATGACACCCGGGCTTGACCTGCCTATTTTCTAGGATTCTTCCTCAACTCTTTTAAATTGCCGCTGATAAAAGCATCGACTATGTATACCAGCGGCAGCAAAAGCAGGGAGCAGAATAGAAAGGTTTGAAAAAGAGGATCTCTCTAACTTTATGACCCCCCCAACAAATGTTGATCAACTTAAAAAACTTATTGCAAGAGATCAACAGAACTTTAGAGCATGATTTATACATCGTTGGAATGCTCGAGATGTGCTCTAATTAATGGTGTAAACTGTAAAGCAGTTTGCTGTAGCTTGCTGCTATAAAACGTTATGCTTAATAAACTATCAAAATTAGCGCTTTTTGCAATTTTTGGTAGTCTTTTAAGCTTAACTTTTTATAGCAGCAAGCTACAGCAAACTGCTTTGCACCATTCTATAGAGCACATCTCGAGCATTCCAACGATGTATATATCATGCTTTATAGTTCTGTTGATCGGTGTCTCTTGCAATAAGCATTTGAAGTTGACCAACTTTTGTTGGGGGGATAAAGTTAAAGAGAAAAATTTCTGATTCATTTTTCCAGATGAATAGTAATGAATAATAAATTCCATAACTGAACGCGGAGTTCCACCAGAGCAAACAAATCGTTAACGAAAACTCCTGCAGACAATTTCTCAGCAAAATCGGGCAGTAAAGCTTTTCGGATCCTTTGCAAAATTTCCCATTTCGCTAAATTTGAATTTATTCGAGTCGCATCTATTTTGCAACTTCAAGATTTCGATGCCAGGAGGGGGCAACTACCTAAGGTCTATTGCATTTCAATTGTTTTTTCGTATACTAAACTTTTACTGTAAGCTTTACGAAAAGGTGCTGCATTCGTAAAGCGGATTTCAAATGATTCCCCTTAATCGATAACGGCCAATTGACTAAGGCTAACTTTACTGTTTTTGTATTAAATTGAGCGGGTCGAAAACATATCCATACAAAAGTTTAGCTGATTTGGTTTAATTTAAAAATTAATTAAAATTAAAAATTAATTTAGATTTTATTTGGAGTGGTAGGAGCTGTAAACGAGACACGATCTTTTAAATTACGTTTAGGTTTAATTATTGTGTTATTAACTATTTACTTATTCCATTCAATTCTATGTAATAGGTTTGGCGATATAATACGCCGTCATGTAATCTTAGGCTATCCAATGATTTTCTAAAAAATCGAAAATACATGAATGTAACATAAATGGGAAGTTAAATACAGGATAAAGAAAATAAAAATATTGAAAAAATACTTAGGCTATTCCGTGCATATTTCCGAATTTTATTCAATTCTGACAATATATTCCCTTTAATATTTTCGATTTATATCATTTCTTGTTATTTAACCCTTACATTACATTTTCTTTATTGTATAATAAGAAACTGGCAGCAACTGTCAGGTAGACTTCTCTATTTCTAAAGGCTTCAGAATTTGCCGCAAAAGAACGGACAAAATCAAACATCAAAGGGTCCGAAAGCCGCCCTACTTAACTTTCAGAGGGGGAATTAGTTTACTTTGCTTAATTAACAATCAATTTTTAATTAACTCTGAGCTGATTTTTGTTTTGCCATAGGTGCAAACTTTGTGATTTTGCGCAACACTTACGGGCTGTCAAAAAATTGATGAATGACATAAAATTCAGTTTAAGAGAGACTAGAGCATCTGAGACCCCCTTGGATATTTTTCGGGGGGTGTGTCGGCATTTTGGGGTCCCTAGAAAAGGGACCCGTTTTGGAGTAGAGACATCTTGACAGCTCCTTGGCAGAAAGAGATGATAAATTGGTTATGGTGGTTCAGTCATTTTAAGTTTAACTTAAAACTCAAAAACCCCCCTCCGCCTCACAACTCGGGGGCCCCTATTTTCTCATAGACTAGGCAATTGTGACATAAAGAGAGGCGTTATCAAAATGTACGTACTGGCATATACTTAATTATATAATTCAATTAAAGTAGTGACACTAACTAACACGGGTAAAAAATAATTAAAATTTTTGTGGATTACTATGTAATTCAATTCAACTATTATCCAAGTTATCAGTTTAAACATTGCTTGACCCGTCTGGTGTAAAGCTGGAATGCTGCTATTGCGAAAGCTCTACCGCAAACCAGTCGTTAGCTTAGGGTTTACTTTTTGGAGTCCTTAGGTATAAGTATACTTCGCCCACCGTATCTGAAATTTTAAAACCTCAACAATTGTTGAGCTAAAATTTAGATGGAGCTTCCAACTTCCAATATATAGCCGAATTTTGTTTGTCATTTCCAAATTACATTTTGTTCTACTTTCGTTTTGGATTTTTTGCTTTCAAATTGGCTGAAATATGTGATAAGGTGAAAAGACTATGGTGATTCTTCCGTATACTCACACCTGTGTCTAAAATTCGCTAAACTTAACCGATTGAGCTCAAATTTAGTACGGATTCATTTTAACACTTTTCTGATCGATCTGTGACAAAAATTTAAAATTTAAAAAATGTAAATTTTTAAGTTTTTAAGGGGGAACCAAAAATGTTTGTCTCCGGTTTCGGTGAAAAGTTGAATACAGGTGTTTTCTGGGTCGCGGACCACGAATATGAAAGTCGTTTTTCGATCCAGCTTTTCGGTAGCTTAGAGTTGTAAGCATAGCGTTTAAGCTTATATTTAGCTAGCGAAAAGCTGGATCGAAAATCGGTTTTCAGATTCGTGTTCAGCGACCAAGATAACCCCTATATATATGTAACTTTTCAGCGAAATCCGAGACAAAACATTTTTGGTACCCCTTGGTCCCCCCTTGGAAAACTTGAAAATTTAAAATTTTTGAAATTTTAAAATTTTGCTGCAGATCACTCAGAAATGCGTTCAAATGCATCCATACCAAATTTGGGGTGTGGGTAAAACCCGGCCCCGGCTCCGGCCCCGGCCCCGGCGCACCTGGGTAAAACACGGCCCCGGCCCCGGCGCATGCGTTTGTTTTAGGTGGGTAAAACGCGGCCCCGGCCCCGGCCCCGGCGCAGGGTAAAACCCGGCCCCAATGTTTAGAAAACCCGGCGCAATTAAACACGTGCGTATATATATGCATGCAAATAAATACAGACTACATTGTATTTGCGTATAACTTACGATAGCGCAAACAGTATATAATCCCTTGCAACAATGGAAATATATATATACGCATTGTTTTGTTTTCATTATGATTTTTTCACAGTTAAGTCATGCATTTACATATTTTTCTTATATTTCGTTTAATGAAACATTTGCATTTAATGAAATAAATGCACAGCGAACGTTTTGAATTTATTTTTACCATACATCACGAAGTTTTAAAACAATTTGAAACAATATATATTTAGAAACAAAACGTAATTAAAAAAGCATTCAAGAAATTTTGCTGACATAGTTACACCAAATAAAGAAAATGACGATAAGTTTAAATTTTAAAATTCAAAAATTATTAACTTGTAATGTTTACTATGGGGGGATAAGACATATATACCAAAATTTTCCAGTTCTCCTTGATGTCCCCCTTGAAAAACGTAAATCTTAAATTTTTTAAACTTTAGGAATGTCTTTGCAATTAATAATATTGGATAATTTTAAGCTTTTTAATCGGTTCTTACAAAATATAATTCATATATTTCAAAATTGTTTATTTTCATAAGTACCAACCATGGATCAATACAAAATGGCTAGATAAGGTTGCGTAACACACTGTAAAGTATAAAACTCAACTCATAAACTACGCCTTAAATCGTTGCACATATGCGTAATTACACGTACACCTCTGTTATACTGCATAAGAATTTACACTAAAAGTGCGCCGGGCTAGTGCGCCGGGTTTTACCCACTTATTAAACTCTGTGTGCGCCGGACTGGGGCCGGGGCCGGGTTTTACCCATGTGCGCCGGGGCCGGGGCCGGGGCCGGAGCCGGGTTTTACCCTGAGACCCCAAATTTGAACTACATCGGTTAAGATTTGCGAAAGTTACGCTCAGGTGTGCGTCTGCCTTAGTATCGCCAAAAGTTACAGGGATTTTCATTCAGGGTCGCGTTGCTGAACACCAACCTGAAAACCTTTTTTGATAGAAATAAGCTTAAAATTTTAGTTTAGCTTAATTAAAGTTTAGCTAGAATTAAGCTTTGATCTTTAGCTTATACTGAGCTAACGAAAACCTGATTCGAAAAATGTTGCTAAGAGCCCCTGAAAGAAAACCCTATATGACAGCTTTCAGCAAAATTGAATATAAAAACTTTTCGGTTCCACTTAATCCCTTCTTACCGAACTAAAATTTTAAATTTTTTAAAATTTTTAGGATCATATATCAAGCATGTCCCTCCTAAGCAAAATTGGTCAACTTCAACAGCATAACTGATGACGACTGAAACAAGCTTACAGCTTAAGCCGCACATCGTTGGAACGCTGAGGACGTGCTCTTTCCAATGCTACAAGCCATTTTGCTGTAGCTTACACATACAGCGTTTTGGGTGTCTCTAGATTCTTGTCCTATTTTCCTTTCATTCTAAATTCCTTAAGATGCGTGGTGTGCTTCGCAGAGCAAATAGTTTTTCACAACAAGGAAAATTGTGCACCAAGTGCAGCATCACTAACTGCACACCTACTTCCAAACATGATTTCCTTCCATATTCCATTTTTCCTATTCTGTTTCTATTTTCCATTTCTACTCTTCTTTTTCGTGTTTCAGTGAAACCGAAGATTCCACTCCGCCTCCATCCGGACGATCCCAACTCCAATCGAACCAACTTCACCACCAAACAGCTCACAGAGCTGGAGAAAGAATTTCACACCAATCGATATCTGACCCGAGCCAGACGCCTGGAGATCGCCAGTCAGCTGGGCCTCAACGAGACTCAGGTCAAAATCTGGTTCCAGAATCGGCGGATGAAGCAGAAGAAGCGGCTCAAGGAGGGGTCAGGGGGAAAGGGCAGCGGCTCTGCCCCGGACGGGGGGACGGAGAGCAAAAGTCCTGACCACCTGACCCCTCCGGTGCCCGCCTCCGAGGAAGTGGGCCTGCCGCTTCAGGCCTCGCCGGGCTCGGATCGACAGACGGTCATTGCGACGACGAATTCGCCCAAGGACGATTCCACGACGTTCCTGATGAAGGGCTCGCCAACGGAGACAATCTCTGCCGTTGACGATTTCGAATTCACTAAACTGTAGCCTCACATTGACTCATATTGGCATTTGGACTTGTCCTTTTTTGTGTCAAAAATTAGCAGAATTTATGTATTGTGTACTCTTGGTATTATGTACTCTCCTTGTAGGCATTACTTGTTGTGACTGTGCCTTGACCTAGCTTGTGTACCTTACAAAGTTGTAGGAATTATATCGCAAAATCGGAATTCTGTAATTTTTATCAAATTGTAATATAAAATAGAACCGTCTTTTGTTAATAAAGTTAGATTAAACTTCCAAAAATTGGGTGATTGATTTTTGTCCTTCTAAGTTTTCTTTCAATTCCAAACTTTTTCCTCAATTGTTTTGTAGAAGCTTTTGTGTTAGTTCAAATATCATTGTTATATCAGTGAACTTGCTTTTTCGATACAATTGCTCATCTTATCTTGAAGTCAGTATCTTGTAAAGTTTGACCAAAAAAGATTCGATAAATTTTAATCGAGTTTTGATCAACAATGTTTTTTGGTCAGACTTTAGTATTGTATTCTGTTGTTGTATTATACTGTAAATCGTACAGGGTATAACTGTGTTTTTGTACTGTGCTTACATAACGAGCTATTTCCTTTAATGTTTATCTGTAGCTTGAAAAAGTGCAACTTAAGAGAAAATGCTCTGACTATATTTGAACAAATGTTTAAATTTTTAAATGCAAGCTTGCATCTATTACGATAAACATTCGAATTAATTTTAATCGAGTTGCATTTTTTATTTTGTATTATCCATATTTCAGTTTGTGTTAGTCTGCTGTTTTTGTTTTCTTGGATTCGATTAATTGGCGCTTATTGCATATCAAGGCTAATTTAATTTGCCAATTGAAGCTTTTTTAAATTATTTATTTGGAATTTGTCTATTCTAATTAAATATTCGCTCGGACTCTACTTTTGATATTTCACAAAGATCGGAAATTACACTAATTCGCTTTCTTATTTCTGTGAGAGGTTGCTGAGGGAGTAAAAGCAAAGAAGTGGTAATTCTAAGGTCCTTTTCGCGCAGCGAGTTAAACCATTAAACCAGTTGAAGGTGTCAAAATTAACTCAATCCTTTTCGAGCAGAGGGTCAAAAGAGTTAAACAGATATTTTTAACTTGACTAAAAGGGTTAAACGAGTTAAAAAGGTTTAACTCTACTTTTTCGACTCGAGCGCGAAATGGTCCAGGTCTGGTCTTATCCTGATTGCAGTACAGTCAGATTCCTCGCTAATTTTTGTTGTACAACATCTTTTTCTTTGTGTACCGCATTCTTTAACTGTGTCATGACATTTTCACTGTTCTTTCAGTACCTATTTAAGGATTTATTAATAAATCTAATGAGGCATTTTCAGATATATATTGTTGGGTGTAGATTTCCACCACTTGTGAACTTGTTTTGATTCTGTGCTTTCCTCCGTCACGGCTCTGTGTGGTGTAGTAGTTAGCATTCACGTCTGCAGAGCGGAAGGGCCGTGGTTCGATCCCACCGACGGAATTATGTTTTGTAGAGTTTTCCAAGATGTCACCAGAAACAGCTACGATTGCACCTATTATGGGTTAATAATATTTTTATTGAGAACAAAATTGCTTTATCAGTTAAACTATTTCTCTTAAATATAATATTGGAAGTCCTCATGAAACTAATTCTAATTCTTGAGCAAATCTCGTTATTGCACTGGGTGATATCACGTTTTTATGGACTTGTTATAGAGTTAACGTGCAAGTAGGTTAATATAATGGTTAGCAAGAAAATGTACAGAACCAAATTTCTGAAAGAAGACTGGTGAAACCAAGAGCAAAGTTCAAAAAGGGTCTCATCCGTGTAATAGACACCTTAACAATTCTATTTTCTTTATTTTTCTTTTTCGTTTATATAACAAAAATGGTATTGCATATATACTGAAAAAACTGGTCCGTCCAACTTACAGAAAATGGGTGCATAATTTTCTATCCTAGCTCCGTTTAAGAGACTGATCGAAATGATATCTTACACTTAGCTATGGTTTGAGTCAAAGGATACTGTCTTTGGGATTCATCTCAGAGACTTTCTGCCCTATGACTGTCTGTATTAGGGGTGCTTGTAGAACATACATAGCCTAGCCTTCATTCGGGTAAAAGCAAGAGTTACATAATAACTAAGAGTGTGAAAAGCGTCAGGCTCTACTACTCATTATCTGCACAACGGCCGACCCCCCACAAATTAGACCCATCACTTCAAAGAAACCAGTAAGGGGCGATTCCCCCCGCCCCATGAAAATTGGTACCCAATCGAAACTCGGTGCGGTATAGCTCGCTGTATGCTTGTGTGTTACAACTTGAAAACACAAGTAGTGCCAATGTGTTCACGAATTTTGTGTCAGTTTCGAGCTGTAGAACACAAGCAGAACGGTCGAATTTGTTTGATCCACTATAGGGTTCAATTTGCGGAGTGGTCACCCGTTAGCGTGAAGAGAAAGTGTCAAACTGATAAGTATAGCATAGCATAAGTATATATATATATATATATACGTATAAGTATATATCATATAAGTATAGAGTATAGCAGTTCTTCTGGTCTTAGGTATTATGAGCTCTTGGTAAAATCAAGAGAGCTTTGTGAAAAGTGATGTTAGTTTCAAATTTTTCACTACCGTTTCGACTGGGCACCCAATTTAAATTAAATCTTCCTGCGTCTAGGGGCCTTTTCAAGAGGGTAGAGTTAAACTTAACTGATTCCTTTTCATTAAAAGTTAGTCATGCAGTGTTAGGAAGTAACTATCTGCACGATGTGAGACCACGACTCCCGAAAATTGAACCCTAGTGAAACAAACAAATTCGAGCACTATGCTAAAGTTTTACGGTTCAAGACAGAGGCAACTAAGGAACACGTTGTTGTTTTCGAGCTTTATCACGTAAATAGATGGAATGGGCGTTATACTACCGTAATTTAGAGTTAATCTTCCTGCCTCTAGGGACCTTTTCAAGGAATAGAGTAGAGTTAAAATTAACTGGGTCCTTTTCATGAAAGAGTTAAAAGAGGTGGGAAAGTCAAGCTTCCGTGGAGTTAAAGCGAGTTAGAACAGTTAATTTTAACTCTACTCTATTCTACTCTATCCTTTCTTGAAAAGGTCCTAGGATAAAGTTCAAACTGAAGGAGTCTTAACAAATTTCGCCAACTTTGATCAACAAATCCTGTGTTCAAAAGCTGAGAGGTCCTGCTTGGAAGTGTTGCAGTCAAAACAATATTTGTTAATTTTCGGGTGATCGTGAAACCTGCAAGCATAGGTGAAACATTTGCAGTAGAGTCAGAATTTGCTGAAAACTATCGAAGTGACCATTTTTGCCAAGAAAGGCAAATTTCTGTAACAAAATGATTGTTTCAGCTTCCGTTTCCTATTAATTTTGTTTGAAATTTATTCCTAATTAATTTCTTATTAACTTCCTATTAGTATTTTTATTTTGAGGTTGAGGACTGAGGTTGTTGGTTAGGTTAGGTTTTGTGACAAAGGGGCTTCTATTCCGCTAAAACGCTGTGTGTGTCAGTAGAAATAGCAGTTTTGTGCACGGGCTACCCGGGCGGGTTTTGCCAATTTGCAGACAAAAACGTAGTAAAGCTGGCAATGGTTGACAGTCGGCTTTATAATTCAAACACTCTGCCACTAAAGCTAAGCAGCTTGTTCTAGATATTAACGCTCAGTCTTTCGCTTGCAGTAAAATTTTGGATTGTATAAAGCTGACCTGCCCTAAGCGAAATTGGCTAACTTTAGCAGCTTATTTTTGGAGATTTGAACGATGCCTTAACTTAATTTTTAATACGGACTTGGGTGTTGCCTGTTGCTGTAAAGTTTCAGTTGTCGAAGTGAAGTTAGGCATAAGGTGAAAAATGGGGTCAACTTTAAGTCACCTCCAAAAATAAGCTGCAGAATATAGCCGACTTTTATCAGGAAACTTTCAATTGCTCCAGATAATTCAAATTTGAATATGTAAATTGTAGAATTTCAATGTTCAAGCCTCGTTAAGTTTACTTACTTAATTCTGGTTATGTTTCAAAATGTTTTGTTTCTAAATCGGCTAAATTTAAATTAGTGTACATACATGGTCGGTTTTCAAGACTTTCAAATGGTGTACAGTAAAACATGAACTGTTTACAACCCAAAATTCTAGTTTCTCCCCAAAACTGTCCTACGGTAGAAACTGCACGAGGAATCTTGCGAATCTATTTTGACGTCGGCAATTTCGCACAAAGTTCCAATCAACTGTCGACCATTTGAAGTTTGACATTTTGTCTATTCAGGTTTCATCTAAGCGCCGATTTTTGCTCACTTTGAAATAAACCGATGCAAACCGGTACCCTCCCCCCTGCTCGCTTTAATTTTAAAACTTTCAAAATCCGTTAAATTGCACCCACAACGCATCGCACAACATAATCTGCAATAATGGGACTATATCATTGCAAAAAAACTGCTCACCAGATGGTTGCTGTGCCCCTAATTTTTTGCCGAAAAAACTTAATTTTTTGCGAAAGTTCAGCAAATTTTGCCAAAATTGCATGCAAAATTATTGCTAATCCGATTTAGTGCAAACAGCTGCATTTCACAGCAGACAACCTATGTAACATGATTACATGTTGTCTATCAAATGGTTTTTCCAAGCACCTCCAATTTCTATTCCTTTTCACTAATTAATTTTGCGTTTTTTAAAATTCGGAAACTGGTGTTTTTGCTTTCCGCCATTTTTCTTTACATGCTATATTAAACATTGAAGCGCTGACAAGCAAGAGTACATAATACATAAGAGTTTGGCAAGCTGCACGCACACCATAACACCAATGGAGTCATAACACCGTAACGCGGAAGTCATAAAATACGCATATACTGAAGCAGTTTACACACATTTTTATGCCCATACCTAACCCGTCAAATTTACTAGTTTCAAAAATTGCAAAGACTACGTAACTATCATTTCTTACGTCACGAATACCGCACCGCACACTGCTTAACTTTCACACAGGTGAATTTTTATAAATTGTGTATTTTATTAACGTCACTATGGAACTTTAAAGTAAACAGAGTAAAAGTTGGCTAGTTGAAACCGATGCCTAAGCGATCAAAAAAGGGATTTCAGCGAAATATTGCACTACGAATTATTAAACCGTTTCTTGACAGAAGTTTTCTAGAGCCAGCAACGATCCCCGTCCAGCAAAAAAAATTTAGAAGCACAGTTCGATGTTCAGAGTTTAGATTTTGAAGAAAGAACGCTGCACGGGGTTACCGAACGAATCATTAAGCAGTGCTTGCAGCATCCACACATTGTATGCATAACACTATGGGTGAACCACGCTTCAAGACCTGCTAAAACTAGCTTTTGAGAATCGTTCATTCTCGATTCCAAACTGTATACCAGACTTGTCTTCTTCAGTGGTACATACATTCCCACTTTGTCACGTGATGTCACACTTGTCACACTCTTATCTATTATGTACTCTTGCTTGCTGTCAGTTCTGCGGCCATGCAACTACTGCAGCGTTGCACAACAAGTCAGCACCAGGTGTATAGGACTTGTTCAAAAGTCTTATGGTCGTACACTGAAAGCGGGGGGTCATTATCTTGTCACAAGGGGAGGGGGGATGTGTAACAGCCGACAAAGACAGTTTTTGATCTCTGTCACTGTTCAACTGAAATGATGGATTACTTCTCCGCGCACAATCTAAAAGTCCGAGGTCCCCTTTTCAAATATTAAATACGGGGGACAGG
Source organism: Trissonchulus latispiculum (assembly GCA_030248195.1). NCBI lineage: Eukaryota > Metazoa > Nematoda > Enoplea > Enoplida > Ironidae > Trissonchulus > Trissonchulus latispiculum. Next base: position 20,841 of record JASAND010014300.1, read on the forward strand.
ATCTAAACCTGTTGTCTGCCCTCACAGGGCATACGGTAGTTCTGATGTATAAGAGACCTAGGTAGGTAGGTACCTATATAATATGTACATGTAATTAGATAATATAGTGTAGGGTTAGTTACAGTATACTTGGGGGGGGGTTCCTGCAACCAGTTATCTAAACGAGTTAAAGAAGTTAACATTAACTCGATCCTTTTTTGGGCAGAGGGTTAAAACGTGTTAAACAGTTCATTCTATAAATCGTTTGCTGAGTTGGCAATTGTTAGCATAATACCAATGCTATACCAATTTCTATCACTGAAAATTGAAACTTAAAAGAAATGCTGTCCAGAAAAATTTAGCAATTTACATACTAAAATTAGTTGAGTTTTTCTTTCTGGCAGTTGAAATATTTTCGAATTCGACAACTGTTCCCCCCATTTCATAGACGTACAGTAGCGCCACTTTTACAAATAATTATAACTATTTGGCAGTATTAGTTAATTAACAGTATATAAATTGTTTTCGTTTTGCTGTAAGATGGATTCTGACTGCAAATGATGGATGTTATTACAGGTTAAATTAATTAGGCTAATTAAAATTATTGATTTGATTGATTGATTAGAGCAAAACATTCAGCTTCAACATCAGCTATATGTACATGCTACGGTTGGTATGTATAGCAATATAGTATATAATATATATGCAATGGTAATAGTTAACAATTATAGCCATATAATGATGTTTGGGTACAGTATGGACGATTAATAAATAAATTAATTAATATTGATACTTAATGATGTAATGACTGAAAATGTGACGAAATTAATGACATAAATGGTAAATAAATGGTAAATCTAAAATAACGAAAAGGGCGAGCGATATAATATAAATTCAATATAAAATCATTTCAACTAGAAGTTTAGAAGTACAATCAAATAGAAATGCGTCAAATTTTACCGTACACGTTACAACTGCGCTATGGCGCCTACTACAATCTAATTTTAAAAAACTCTAAATTCAAAACCGAATATTTCAAAAATTTTGAAATATCTAAAGGTTAAAATTTTCAACACTAATAACTAAGAATCCCACGTTTTGGATAAAGCTTAGGGTAAAACGGGGTAATAAGGGACAAAAACGTTTTGCATTTCCGAAGATTTCACTAAGATGAAAGATTAAACCTTTCTATCTGGTTCAATACGCAACCAAATTTTATGATTTATGTATCAAATTGAAGCTTTGTTTGTTCCGAATTTTTTGCTATAGTGTTTATTTTGTTCAAATAAAAAAATTTTGGAATATGTTAATAAAATTGGAAAAGATTGCCATTTTTTTCGAAAACCGGGTTTTAAGGGACATAATCAGGGATATTAAGGGACAGGCCTGGATATTAAGGGACAGCATATGATTTGTGTGTAAATTGGCCCTACTGTTTAGCCCACTAACACTCCAGCTAAATAATCAAAATTTGAATAATTTCAAAATAGGTCTAAATACCTCAAGGCTTTGAATTTATGCTATTTAAGCTTCAAGATTTTAAAAAATTCAAAAAATTTTAAATTTTAAATTTTTTAAAATTTTAAAATTTTGTAAAAAATCTTTTTCTTGATAGGTCTATGATGCTGAACATTTTTTATCATTGCACCATTTGTTGACAATGCTTCCTGCGTTTACTATAGCAGTTTTAAAGTTTGAAGATCAAAGAGTTCTGCCGCTTTTAAAAGTTTTACTCGAATAGGGAATTAATCACGAATTTTGGTTGCATCACAGTCATTAATCTGATATTAGCTAAAAATTATTAGGGTATTCAGATCTGTGTTTTGACCTAAGCTCAAATATAGAGCAGAATAACATATAGGCGGCATGTTTCTTTGATCTTAAGATTTAAAAATGGCTGTACGGAGAGCTAGAAGAATTTTCGACAGGTGGTCCAAGAAGGAAAAATGTTCGACATCCTAAATAGTACCTAATGGCACCAAAAATTTACAATTCCACGGTGTCCCTTAATACCCTGACCTGAATTGTCCCTATTTGTCCCCCCATCGTCCCTTAATAGCCGAAATAGCTGTCCCTTATTAGCTGGAAAAGTGTATCGTGCAAAACAGGCCAAAAATCTTGGAAACAACCAAATTCTTTAAAAAGGACGACGCTACAATATTCCAAATTTGGCTTACAATCAACAAAATTGTGGAACTGCTTAAAATAAACAATATAGTTTGTCGTCCTAAATCCTAAATTTAGTCTCTCCAAATAAGAAGTAGGATGGACTTTCGTTAGTTTGTCGTCCTATTTCCTAATTTTGGTCAATCAAGAAAGGAAATAGACTAACAATCCTATTTGCTAATTTGGAATTACTTGTTTCAACCACGATGGCGGATTCATCCCCGGACAATCCCCGGACATTAATTACCCCCTGGAACAAATATTATATATTTAAAGCTTGAGCAACCGAGCTAACATTGGTATGGGTATATTTTCTACCCTGCTATAAGCTCCAATATTGCAAATTTTTTCGAAGGTTGCAAAAATTCTACTTTCTCAATTCGCAAGAGGTACCGAAAACCTTGTCTTCGATTTTGCTGTGGCATATAGTTGCAAAAGTAGCATATAGAGATTTTCTGGGTCGCTAAACATGAATCTGAAGCCTGTTTTTCGATTCAGCGTTTCGTTAGTTTGCTATGAGCTTATATACGTTGTAGGCTGGTTCCACTAGCGAATCAGTAAAGTAGAATTTCGTGAAATCTTAATCTATTTTTGCGATCTTTGAACTCAGCATGATCGAAAAGATACACACACGAAATGTTAGCTCGATTGGTCAAGTTTAAAAAAATTGAATGGGGTGGTATAATAATACAAGATTATAAACGAAAGAAAGATGGATGTCACTACAGCACCTCCGACCCGAAAAATTTGGGCCTGAGGTGGGGATCGAACCCACAACCTTCGGTTAACTAGACCGACGCTCTACCGATTGAGCCACCCAGGCACAATCGAACCAAGCTTAAGTTTGAATTCGTTCCCAAACTGTAGTGACCCGTTTTTGAATAGGCATATAGCCCTGCCAAAGACACGCACCCCGCGAGACAAGCTCAAGCCGACAGGTGGTGCACGATGGCCGTAGAATAATACAAGATTATAAACGAATAATACAAATTATAAACGAATATAAATTGGTAATCTGGAAAAGACCAGCTTTTTGTTTTCGAGTTTGGGCTCTGCTTACACTGTAAAAAAATTTCCTAGCTGTTATCTATTTTTCGATGATCACTGTTGTCATTCAAGAAAAATAGATAACAGTTATCAGATATAAAAGATATCAGTTAGCTATTATTTCGGGATTGATTGAAAATCTAGAAAATTAGATAACAGTTATCTAATATTGCTGGCTAATATCAATCTTTCTAATTTGGGCATTAGTACTCCAACGGCAATTGCTAACCTGTACTCATTAAATATTGTTGATAGTGGGAAAATTTTTTAATCTTAAAGTAAGTTAAATAGTTTAGATAGTTACCAATTTTAATAATTTTCGGCGTTTTATGATGATAGCGGCAATAAGCAACATGGGCAGAGGAGAGGTTCCTTAGTTGTAGCTGGTGTCCGTTCAAAACGTCTAAAGTGCACCCACACCAAATTTCAAAGTTATTGGTCAACAAAATCAAAAGTTAGGGCTGGGGGAAAAACGCAAAAGATCCGGGAATGTTTAGACGTTTTGAACGTGTGATACAATTTTAGAAAAATTAGACGTTTCGTCAGTAGACGCTTCGTCGTTAGACGTTTCGTCGGTAGACGTTATGAACGTTAGACGTTTTGACTTTAGACGTTTTGATAGGGAACCGTTGTAGCTATGAAACTGCACTCAAATTGCGTCTACACTCAATTTAACCTGATAGTAGAGGGGGCAAAGTTGTATCCGGGTCTATAATTTCAGACACAGCCTGGACCCAGAACTGGACGGCTTTCCACGGACCCCCAAACTCGGATTCCGGGAAATACTTTAATAAATCTGCACTGGGTTTTGGTCTAAATTGCACTATTATTCTCCGTGTTTGGTGATACGACAGCAAAAGCATCAGGAACAAAGCGATACTTGGAACAAAGCGATACTTTGCTTAACTTAATGACGCTATTTTTGTTTTCCAATATTTGCTTTGAACGTTGTCAATAGAACTAAAGATGAGAGCCAGCTATGGGATGGCAGAAGTTTAAAGTTCAATGCTGGAAAAGCTATGAGTTCGCCTATTGCCTCTTAATAATACTGGTTTGATGCAAAGAATGAAAGAATTCCACAATGTAGCGTCCCACAGAGCCATTTCAAGTTGATGATGTCGGGTCAAAACTCAACATACCATGCATGGAAACTTTGTTTCGTCCTGACCGCCGTGTATGATTAAACAAATGATTTAACTTAAATTTAGCCACAATTTTAAATTTAGCATCTATTTTAGCCCGCCTCAAGGCATAGTGTTGTTTTAGTAACCGATGTTAGTTTCAGTTTCAGTTTCAAGTCTCTTCCCAAAATTGTTTCAGTTTCAGTTTCAGCTTTAGTCGGAGTTTCAGTATCAGTTTCAATTCATTCGAAAAACTGCAGATTCCAGCCTTGAGACACAATTAATGCATAAATTGATCATATATACTTCGCTGCAGAGTATTAACGAAAAAACCGCTTTAAACCTTCAAATTTTCATGTCTTGAAAAAAGACTAAAACTAGTTTCAGTCCGAGTTTCGGGTCTTTACAAAATCTAGTTTCAGTTTCAGTCGGCCGCCTAAGTTTCAGTTTCAGTTTCAGGTCTCCCCGCGAAATAGTTTCAGTTTAAGTTTCAGTTTCTGAAACTAAACTGAAACTGAAACTGAAACCTGTACAACCTGAAGCCTAGTTTCAGTTTCAGTTTCAGTGCCTGAAACATCACTACCTCAAGGTCAAAAGCTATGGTAGGAAAGAGGGGGCAAGGTCTGCCACTTTTATTTGATCAAAATTGGCGCAAGGAGACGCCGATTTTTGCCAGAATTTCAAATTTAGACCTGTCATTGCTGGAGAAAAAAGCAACACTTAGCATACATTTAGCATTTAGAACTAGTACAGTGGCAACATGGCAAGCAACATTGATGCGAGGCAAACAGTAACACCTGTGATCAAAACATTTTGGTCCTGTTAAATATCAGTGTTTTGCGTGAACTCTGAAAGGTTGAAAATCAGCGCAATAAAATAATTTCACGACGAGGGTGTGGCTCAGTGGTACAGCGTTCTGATCAAGAACCAAAGCTGGGTGGTTCGATACAATTTGCAAGTTTTGTATGCATCAGTTCTGTGAGACAATCCCGAAAAGCCGAATATTAACAATTTGCAGCGTTTTTCGAACTTTACTAATGTGCACAATAGCTGCATCAATCGATAGCTTTTTCAATTTTAAGAAACGACTCTTCTCACCACAAACTCCCGTTTGATTGTTATTTGTTTGTCATAGTTTAAAGTTCCAGTTTTGGCCCGTTTTCAACAGAAAGTGAAAATTTTGACTACAACCTTTTTATTCCAGGCCGAAATCATCTGAAATTTTAATAGATTGCGTAAAATTCTAAGGGCGCGCTTTGACCTCAATGCTGTAGGTAGAATTTTTGACCCTGGCAGCCCAACCCACTTAAATATTAAAATGAATATATGCACATGTAGAATAACTGGTTGACAGAACTGACTTTTCCATGATTTGATGTCATAAAACGATTCAGCTCATTATGAGCTTCAAAATGATGTATAGATCTCTGCAAAACTCGCAAAATTGAGCAAGTTATGAACATGTCAATCTAGACGCTGTCACTGTCAGCTGCACGTTTGACCCCATAAATTTTGCTGCATCAGTGAAGCAGGTTTCATCCAGCTCAACCACTTCGTGCAGTAACGTGTTTTACGCAAGTTCTCGATACGCTGATACCGCATCGAGCACTATATAAAGGAGTGAAACAAACAAGTTTTTAAAGCTTCATGTCAATATTTTCTGACATATTTGCTCCTACTGCTTCTGTTTACAGAGCAGTGGAAGCAATCTTTTTTGGCCATTACGTACCTTTGGGGGTACCGATGGCAGGGTCTAAACCCAATAAGAAGGGTTGAATTCCCTTTTTATTGGAAGCCAATTCAAATGGCCGGATAGCTAGCAACATTTTGATTGCTAAATATCCAAAGCGTTGGATTGGATGGCTGACAGTGAATATTGTGCATATTTTATCATCCAACAGGATGATTCTCGACCAAACATCTAAATTAAAATTAAAGATCGAAGCTCATTATCCGTTTCCTATCGTCTGTGATGTGCCTCTATGCGGCACAGTATTAGGGAGCATGTTCGCTTTGTTTTCCGCAATAAATTCTAAATTGAACAAAAAACTAACAAATACCAGTCATCCTTTAATTTTAGATGACGACCCTCTATTTTTCACGGATAACAGTTACCTTGGAATTTATGGTAAAGGCTATTAAAGTTAAATTGGTAACAAGTCTCCAATTTTAACTGTTTGCTGCCATCCCAAATTATTAGATAACAGTTATCTAATTTGTTGGGATGTCACAAATTCCCTATCTAAGAAAAATAGATAACTGTTATGCAATTTTTTTTACAGTGTAGATGCTTTCAAGCATTGTGAAGAATAAAATTTTAAATCCATTTCTCTTTTAAAAAAGTATATCTCATGCTTAAGCTTAACAGTTTATGCTAACGAAGAAATGAAATGTGGATTTCAGATTCCTATTCAGCGTCCTTGAGACCTACTAGAAGCGACATTTGAGTAAAATCGAGGACAAAATAGTCTCTGGTCCCACTCAACAAATTTCATTTTTAATTAAAATTTTTGCAGATCGATCAGAAATGCATTCATAGAGCCGCTATCTGAGCACAACTCATTCAGTTTTGAGGAAAAGTTTTCAATGCATATATGGGTTAAAATCTAAAAATCCTAAGAAATCAGTATTTTGCTGCTTAGGGTTCCATAACCATTTAGCTGTAGTGCAGGCTTACATCTTTACAAACAATCTTAGATTAATATTAGAATTTTCAGCAAAGATTTTAGTTATCGTTAGCTATGCCGCTGCAAAATCAAAAAATTCGCGAAATCGAAAATATGTGTATTCGAAATCGGCTTGGTCGAAAACCGGACAAGTGACAAGCCGCAACCTAACGGAACCAAAACATTTGTTACTTCGATTTTGCCAAAAACTCCTATATTGGGGATTTCTAGTTTACAGTATTAAAATTGCTGCTTCGGCTCCACTATTCGTTAGCTCAGGAAATTTTAAGCTTACTTACCTAGAGAAAAGCTGAATCGAAAAACGGGTCTCAGAGTCATATTCTGCCACCCGAAAACATGGGTTTTGTCTAGTTTGATCCATCTCTCTTGAAGCTGTAAACTTGACCAGTTCAGTTAAGGCGGTGGTATCCTTTTATGTTGTGCTTTTGTGGTGAGTTTTTAAAACGCTGTAACTTTCGCAGTTTTGGGAGTGGGAAAGGGCTTTATACATCGCCTTAAAGCTTATAATCAGGACATTCACATGAGTTTACGAAATTAACAAAATTAGCAAAAAATTAGCAAAACGTTTCTGACATAACGGCTAAATATAGCCCAAAAATCTTTGAACATCGATTTTTCAAAACTGTACAATTGGCCAAAAGTACGTGCCATGATATGAAGGACATATGGGCCGAGGGACGTTTCTTTGGATTTGGCTCAGCAGGAACGGTCGAGAAAATCGGCCAAATGCACGGTAATACGAAAATTCTCAACTTCGCGTTAAGTTTTCTTGTTACTCGATACGTTTTCCCCAAACCAAGAAAAACGTCCCATAAGTGTGAATTTTCACTTTGCCAAAACCTCCGGAATCCGTCGAGTACTTTTTGTGAAATCGATGTTCAAAACAAAACAATCGCAGTGGTCAAAATGGTTTTTCGGCCAATTCTCTTAGCATAAAACAATGAACTTCAGCTAACAGCCATTGGTAACATGTGTAATTAGACTGTGTATCGATTGAGTAAAAATGTAAAAAATTGTCTGTAAAATTTGGCAGTAATTTTGAAATAACTGATTTCCTCGAAAATGGCCATTTTTTGACCCTCAAAATGGTATACTGACTTAACCACTGGTGATAGCTCGAAGGTTGTAAAAGCAAAAATATTAATTTTCGTGTCCTCTTTCTAGCCATAACAACTAATCCGGTGTCTCGTCTGCCTGCTGGGAACCTAAGGCCAAAAATCAAAACTCTCCCATCTTTTCGCCTAAAAATATTGAAGTGGTTCCAGAATGCTAAAAAGAGCACGAAAATAAGTTATTTCGTAAGTTTTAGCTATTTATGTAAAGGTTTAAAGCCGTATGAGTCAAAAATACCCGAAAGGAAATCACCACCTTAAGGTGTTTTCGATCACGCAGGGTTGATTCTGCGAAATTTCACTGTTTTTATTTGTCTTATTTTCAAGGGAAAACACAAAAATTTAAAATGTCTTCAAATTGAAATTTTCCTGAACACCGTAGCAAACTTACCCGTAGTGAATTTAACTCAATTGGTCGAGTACTCGAGTTTAACTCTTCTATACCTGTAGGGTACTTGACAGGCCAGATACACACATTAAATAAAGGCAAATAATTAGTTAGTTATCTTAGTAAGTAAATGTGTTGGATGTTGTTTCATGGTGCTCAAAATCTGGTATGGAGTTCAAATAACGTAATAGATCGTTCGATTACCCGAATTTAAAACTTTTTTACTTAAAATTTTTCCAAGTCACAAAAGCGGACCAAAAGAAACCAAAATTATTATATCTCCTATTTTGACGATCATCTTAAGGTGCTGGTTCGGGTATTTGCAGCAAATTTTGAAAGACTGTAATTTGCTCAATTCTCGGAGTTAAACAATAATTTTTATATCATTTTAAAGCTTAGAATGTGCTTGTTACAACTAGGTAAAGTACAGCTGTCTAATTTCAACTTTTCGACTTGGACATGCGATAACAAGAAAACAATTTTTGAACATGGATTTCTCGAAGTGTGGGAAAGCTAAAGAAAAGCGACCATTTCAGGCTTCAAAAGAAACGTCTTCCTGAGGGCTATTTTTGCTGAAATTGTTTAACGTTCAAGTAAGCTCAAGATTTTGAGAGAAATGTAAATTTTGTCTGATTTTCTTCAAAATTCTAAAGTTTGGACGCTTATTTCTCTCGAACAGCAAGACAAAATGCGAAACCATGAAAAATAGCCCTCAGCAATTGTCCCAAAAATACGTAGCTAAATCCGTTTTCCAATCGGTTGCATGAGTTGAGAGAAATCCATATTCAAAACAATCTAGTTGCGATTTTCAAAAATTCACATTTTCTTTGCTGTGGGTAGGACGAGATGCCACAGAGAGCTCTCCGTTGGGCATAACATGTCCTTTAGGACTACAAATATGGACAATACTTAACTGACGGATCAGTGCTGCTGAAACTGTCGAAATCTTGCAATATTTGATTTTTCCAAAAATGGCAGTTTAGGACCTCGAAAATCAATTTTCGCTGGTATCTCTTAAACCGTAACGAATCGAAGAACACTCTCAAGAGCAAAGTTGTAGGTATTGGTAAGAGGATTCGAATGACTATAATGTTCGTCTGTGCAGGGTGACCGTAGTGCAAGTTAAATCTAATTTCTCCAAAACTCATATTTTCACGCCGCGACTTTTCTAAAATGTTTTCTAGGCTAAAAGATGTAATTGTAGCAAAATTGAATGAATTTCAACCACATATGCGCTTTTAAAGCCCAAAAATACACGAACCCGAACCAGCACCTTAAAGTATCAGAATGAACAAAACCATGAATCAAAAACTTACTCCTAATCTTGATTCCAAGAATAACCCAAAAACAGACTTCAAATCCTGACCTTTTTTATGCGACTTGTCAGTAAAATCGAAAACAAAACATTTTCGGTTCCCCTCCCCCGTCCAACCTCGCGAATTGAATAATTTTTAAAATTAAAAATTTTGCGATGTTTGAACTATACACGCGAGGGTTAATCTTAACATTAAAGGTATGTCTCTTGAGCAATGCGGGATACGGTAAACGGGACACCCATGACTTTAAAGTTGCGGCAAAAAAGATGTGCGATAATTGTAAAACAATCGCGTGAACGTTTCATATGTATCATTTTCGATTCTGATTAAATTGATATACAATTTATCTTTGTAATACAAGTTGGGCCCAAAATTACGTACAATTCAAAACAAGTAGCAACCAACTAAGACAAAATTGTAAGCATATTCCAGAATCTCAACTTAATACAATATTACTGAGAGAACAAACGGCCGATTTCCTTATTTTATTTTATTTAAAATTTATTTTATTTGTGAATAAAAATCACCAAAATGAAAATGTATCAGATAACGTATAGTAGAATGACAGAAGTCAAAAATGGCAAAAATCAAATTAATCAATTTAAATTAAATTGATTATTAATTTTAAATATTGGTTTCATAAAACTTGTAAACTGGTTCCTAACATGGCCCCTACAACCAACACTGCAAGAGTACATAATACATAAGAGTACATGAGAAGAAACAGCGAAACGCGTGGGCACAGGTAAAACCCCAACCAAAGCAACAAACTACAGGCCTGCAGGTCGGGTCAGGTCCTCATGCAAAAATAACGACATTTACGGAATAGATACATCAAAAAGCTAGAAGGCAGAAGGGGGGTGGGGGAGTACCGCGATATTAGTTCCATGTAATAGCATTTATTATAAGGTAGTATTATTAGTATAATCGTATGTTATTCATCATACAAGTCCGTTTTGGCCACCAAATATGATGTATTAGTTTGCCGCTATAAGAATGTCAGGTCGCAAAATTTATTATGTGGAAAAGTCGGCTCGGCCCCTGTGATTTATGACTGTGTCACAATTTATGGGAGTGCTACTAAATCTTAGAGAGATGCCGACACTACTACAGACAACAACAGCGATTCAAATAAATTAAAAATCACCCCCACTCTAGTTTTGGGGCCTAGTTTTACCAGGATTTCTTATTGCTACACTCCCAGGAGTAGGTACAAGAAAGCCTAGCTAAAATCAAATTATATATGGGTTTTCTTGCTGAAATAATGGAGCTAATATTTGTGGTGTAGAAATTTGGTTAATTTTTCAACGATTTAATTTATAATGTTCATTTTCGCATTCGACAGAACCGCATGAATTGTTGTTAACCAATTTTGTAGATTTGGAACAAATTCAGCTTTAGTTTCCTGTTACATGTATTACATATATAAGGATATTACGAACTCTAGCTAACATAAATTAATTAAACACATTAAAAATCAGCAATTTAAGGGGCTTCAACTACGTATGATTTGGCATTTATAGTTAGCTTTTGCTACTCCTTGCAGTTACTTTTATTTATTTCTTTATTACTTGTTAATTTTATTTCCTCTTTCATAAAATAACGGACTGAATGTGAGTTCAAAAAGACGAAATAGTTTGAACGTTTATCAAAAAGGAACTTGTGAACAACAACAAATTGTGAACCATAAAAGTAAAAATAAAAAACCCACAAAAGCATTAATCAGGACTTTATAACAAGATATCTAGCATTTCCGAGTACGTAGTTGTTTTCATTTTCGGCCAAATTAAGATGAGACATTAAATTGTGTGGTCATAAAATCACAATTGAACGCAAACAATATCTGGTCAATTTAATTCGATTTTTCGCTACATTAACTCCTCTTTGAGCAAAACGTGCCGATTTTAGGGTGGAAATTGTTATTCCTAAATTCGCCGCTGTCAGAGACAGAAATGACAGGACGATAAAGAAATTTTGCGACAAAAATGGGATCCATCTGTTAAAATTATGTCCAAAATTTGATGGAGTGCCCTACCGAAAGAGTCGACCTCAAAGAATGCCGACAACTACAGGGGGGCCCGAACCCCACACACACGTTCCCAGGAAACAAAATTTTTGAGTACATCTCCAGAAATTTCATAATTTCTCAAAATTTCTCATGTCACCATTAGTTTTTCCTCAGTTTAAAATTTGACACGAGACCTTTTGGAATGGTGATAAACATCTGCAGGGAGAAAAAACTAAATAGAATCTATCAAAAATTGACTTTCGTAGCAAACTCCCCCTCTTTTGACAAAAGTTTTAAATGGGTGAAGTTTGTGCAACTGAGGTTTGGAAATTTCAAGCTTCGGTTGACATCAAAACATCTACCGTAAGACCCTAAGTCTATCGTAATCTCAGTATAACTTTCATCCGCATATATACTGGCGAGCTACAAACTTAACGGACCGATTTTTGTACTAAAGCAATTTGCAAAAAAGCAATCAATACTAAATTTGCATTGCTTGCTGTTTGCTGTGCTTAATCGCTTAATCGGTGACAATGGTTGAAATAAAGAATGAAAGTTGCACACCACCAAACACAGCCACAAAAAAAAGTGTGGGTCGAACACACGGTCTCCTGCTTAACGCACAGACATTCTGCAAAAACCAGCTGAGCCACAGGTGCTTCTGTGGAATGAGCTTAAATCGAAATTCGAATCCAATGTGTACAACTTTCAAATTAGGCACTATCTAGGACCTTGGAGAAATAAATTAAAGTAGGAATGGGGTAAAAATGATTCCGCGTTCTGCATTCACACGAAAAAGCTTTTTTGTTTGAGTCGCGACACCTGATTTTGAAAAGAGTGTGCTGGTTAAATTCTTGGGACTGCCATTGTTGTAAACAGTTGTAAACGGGTTTCTAACTATTGTAGATTGGAATTTCTTCAAACTGGAATCGAATTTCGAATTCAGCTTCCGTGGGAACCTCCATTCCACCACGAGTCAATTTTTCCGGGTCATCAATGGTGCGCAACTTTGTTACTTTAGTTCATAACTTGCTAGGTATATATTAACATAATCTCAGCAAAGCATCAGTCATACGAACTTTTTGAGTGTTAAGGCGTAGGTTAACAGGTTAACAGTACCCATTCCACTGGAGTACTTCCAAACCATAGAAAGTTATCGGTTTCCTATCTTTGGATCTTCGGATTCAAAGTCCGAGTAACAACTCAAATGTTGACCACATCTGTGGAAAGGGGGAAACAGTATTTTAACAAATCCGGACGGAAACTCTGAAATAAATGACTGCAAGCTTCTCAGGGTCCTGTCAAGAAAGGGTAGAGTAGAGTAGTAAAGTTGAAATAACTTTTTAAACTCGTTTAACTTCCCTCTTTTACCTCTTTCATGAAAAGGATCGAGTTCATTTTAACTCTCATTTTAACTTTCATTTTAAGGGCCTTTCCTGAAAGGCCCTTAAAATGTTGGTGCCAACCGGGCGCCGGCCAACCCAGGGTAGAGGCAAATTGGACGGACGACTGAACCAGACGGTTTTTGGCTTCCTCCAAGTGTGACAGTGTTAGTGTTAGCGTTGAAGCCTTTGCAAAATGCACAGAATCTGTGCCAAACTTGTAGCGGGAGGTCTATTTTTCGACCAGGCCGGCCGGCCCGGTTTCCTTTGCAATTAGATGACCCGTGTAAAGGTGAAATTCTCCCCCCCCCGGGAAAAGTTTCACAGGTGATATTTTTCGGGGGGAAAATTTGTAGGGGGAAAATTTCACCGTGACAAGGGCCGGCCACTGTTCTGAAATATTTGGTCTCCCCTGCCAACATTTGTTTTGTTCCAGCGTAGCTAACGTTTTCGGAAACTACCAGAACCGCAATAGATTCTTCTCGCGAAGGCTTTCCATCGTACTGTGCGCATATTTCTGCATCCCCAGACCCCAAGTGAATTTGATGTGTATACGTTAGAAGCTTCCAATATCGCACGCCACGGTAGAACTTTTGTGATGAATCTTCGGTAGTGCAGTGGTTTCTAACTGCGCTACAAGTGGATCATAAAGAAATAATGAAAAACGCCTGCCTGCAGTCTGCCTGCGCTACAAGTGGAGGATCATGTCAAGTCTAGAATTAAACAAATTCTAACACGTCTCTGACTTCTAGCCAGGAGTCATGCAATTCCAGTTGAGGCACTTATCACTCAGCTCCCGCGTTAGATAACCCAAGGGGCGGCCGTCCTTTCGGGTATGGGTGCTGCCACAGCCTTGACAATCGCCGCGGGTAAGCTGCTTGAGCGGTTACTCAGTGTCACCTCAAAGTTCAAAGTTGCTTTCATGAAAAAAGAAAGCTGGGCACTACTCCTAATTGGATCGCCACATTGGAGTACTAAAAGTACACACAAGCGCATACTACTGAACTTTTGTAATCCGATATCGTGATAACACAGTTTAGTTTAGTTTGGTTTAGTATATCCAAATTTTACAAGGTCCTGTGTTGTCTACTTCTATTAGTTTAATAAGTGTTAGGATATTAAATGACAAGTTCTATCGTGGTGCGTGATACCAAGTGATACCAAGGGCCTTTTCAAGAAAGGGTAGAGTTGAGTAGAGTAGAGTTTAACGGTTTTAACTGGTTTTAACTCCACTCAAGCTTGGCTTTCCCTCTTTTAACGCTTTCATGAAAAGGATCGAGTTAGTTTTAACTCTATTCTACCCTTCTTGAAAAAGCCCCAAGCGAAAATAAGGACGTAAGAGTATGACAGCTACCATACTCAATGTATTATAAGCGTGACTATCCTCTTCATGCTAACGGCTGATCCCCTTCCCCGCAAATTGGGCCCTTCAATTCAAAATAATTCGCCCGCTATACGTGTACTCTAAAGTTTTCGAGCTTTAACACACAAGCATAGAGCGACTGAGCGTTGCGTACCCCTCTTTCGACTGGGTACTAAATTGTGAGGGTCACTGGGGTCAGTTTGCGGTAGGGATCAGCCGTTAGCGTAGGTACAGAGCATGTGTGATGCCTACATATAATACACAGGGTGACAGCTGTCATACTCTTATGTATTATGTACTCTGGGTGATATCGACAAGGACTGACTTTTGGTAACAATAATTGGCTGATGAAATCTTCCAAAACGATAGTGAATTATATACTAACGCCTATGTAGAACTAATCAAAGTACTAAATTTAGCGCTGGAAGGCATCAAAAGCACGACAACTTGAGTTGAGCAAGCACCTATTGATTGATTAGCTGCGACTGCCAAACCCAAATGAGAAAGATGAAATATATATATATATATATATATATATATATATATATATATATATATATATATATATATATATATATATATATATATATATATATATATATATATATATATATATATATATATATATATATATATATATATATATATATATATATATATATATATATATATATATGAAAGTCAGAAGAAGTCATGTTTATAAATATTATATTTTTCTAAAGCAAATATATAATATAATACAAAAGGCTACATATTTTCAGATACACAGTGGAATAGGGCTAAAACTGACCGGAAATTGATAATCATAGAAGCAGCTATCATCTCCAAAAAGATCTGTTTAAGCCATGCGATGGTATGCTATGAGAGAATTTAAAAGAGTTAAAGAAGTCTAACCAAATCTTTTTCGCAAACATGGAAAAATTAGTTAAATATATAGTTCATTTTTGGATACTAGAAATCTAAAGCTAGGTTATTAACGATAAAGTGTTCTCGATGTTTCGCTTAACCGACAGTATAAAATAATTCATTATCGGAGTGAACGTTTGGACAAAGAAATGTCAAAGATACTGAATAATATTCCTGTGAAGGTTTTTCTCCCAGAACGTAGCATGACGCAGGAATATAGTGCTATAGAAAAGCTGCGTGAAAGTATATACTGTCAAAGCATCCCGCTATTGCTTCACTGTTGATGATGATTTCGTTCACTCCAGTTACAAAATTCGGTTACAAACCTACGGAAACGGGCTGTGTAAAAAATGATAAACATTTTCTGGGTGCAGCTTACACTATCAAGGCAAATTATAATATGGACTGTTTGTTCTACAAAATTCTCTTTCCAATGCCGATCATCACAAAATCTGTTGTGGGTCGACACTTTAATTATCCAGAAGGGCCTAAGTGGGATTCGAGGAATTGGATAGAACACGGTCCCGGTTCCGGCCTCATCAAAAAATCATGGTTTTTAACAGAGGAAGCTCAGAACCTCCTAATCTAAAAAATTAAAAAGGTTTATTAATGTTGGAGTTTGAGAAAATTGAAGCTGCAAAAAAGATTTTATTTGAAACAGTTTTTTTTAATTTTTTGTATCTTGGTTAACCTACAAACGACATTTCTTTAGAACAGTTATTCGGTTTTTGTATAGTTTTATGTATTATCAAACATTACAACCATTAAGACGATAGCATTTAAAAAATTGAAATTATATATACATATGTAAAGACTGGTGCAAATAGTTCAGGTTCAACTATATAGCATGGCAAAACGTCACGAAAGCTTTATAACTTCATGTCTTCAGAACTCATTCCCTTCACTTTATGTTTACTTCTTGGAGGTCTCAGACCAGAGTTGGAAGCGGGTACCATTTTGGCGGCCCGCCCCGCCCCGCTACCCCAAGCTAGTACCCACCTCGCCCCGCCCCGCGGCCCGCGGCCCGCAGTCAACTTATATCCGCTAAGTTTTTCGAATGCTATGCGATTATTCCGCTGTTAAATTTATATATTTAAAAAATGCCTATAGTGGAAAATAAACGTTTATTCGAAGCTTCTAAACTACTTTATCTAATAGTGTATCAGTGATGTACAAGATTGGGTCGGCAGATAGGGTCGATACGTTTTCGGATCGAGTCGACCAGATTGATTTTTTTCAAATCGCCGAACTGGCAAAGGAGGCGAAATTTTGAATTTCTGACCAAAATTGTATCTGTTAAATGAAGTTTTTGCTGCAAACGTCTGTTTGTTCATTCTGCCACAAATCAATTTCGTCAAGTTTTGCAGCTTTCAAGTAATTGAATTATATGTAATCTTCAATAATAACGCAAAAATATCATAAAATAGCTTGACATTTCTGCGTCAAGTATATATATCATAAGAATTGAAAACTTCATTGCATTGTCACTCACAACTTTTCGTTTTTTGCATTTTTCTTAATTTCTGAAATTGGAAATAGTGAGAGAGCCAATCGACAAAATCTTTCTGGCTTGAAGCAAAGCCTGTATTTATCGCTAAATTTAAATTTCGACTGCGATCGCAAAAAGGGGAGATATATGCATTTCTTATGGATGCTTTTATGCATTATCAACACATTTTTTGATTATTATGAACGCATTTTTTGAATAATCGCCAACAATATTAAAATTTTTAGAATTTTAAATTTTTATGTTTTCCCAGGATGGATAGCCCAAAAATGTTTTGTCATGACAAAAAATTGTACATACCTGGAATTTCCGGATCAGAGAACAGGAATCTGAAGTCCATTGCATGATTTTTAGCCCTTTAGTGGCTTTGCATAACCTCTAAATATTAAGCTTAAAACTTTTGCTAAATTTTGGCGGTGGGAGGACCTCTAGTTACCCAAAAACAATATTCAAATTTGTAGAAATACACTTATACAAAATTTTAGTATAAAGCCAAAAGTCTCAAATAAAGATTCACCAATTCATGCATCTCTATGGATCCGATCCACATCACTATAGTGTATTCTGAATTTGATGTGTTGCTCAGTAAGGAAATTCGCCCAGATTGCTGAATTTGCCAAAAAATATGTACCAAAGTTTTCAGAAATTTAAAAAATTATAGCAAAACCTGATTTTTAAGACAATCTTCCTAATTTAAACCTCCCAATTTTCAAGTCCCGGCCTCGGCTTTTTGCGAATTTTAATTAAAAACAGCGAGTTTAATAAAAACAACATTCTTTGGACGATTTTTAGCAAAAAGGCGATTTTTATAAGAAATCCGGCAAGGCCGGATAATTTTCGGAAATTAGAGATTGCGCTGAGAGTAGAAATCGTGGAGAAGGGCACCTAGCCAAAATTAGCTATTTTTTGAAATAACCACCAGGAAGTCAATTTTTTCCGAACACTTTTCAAAAATTCTTCGAATTTTAGTGAATATATCAACATGATACCCGCAACTACCCGCGCGGGTACCTTGCGAGTAGCAAAATTTCTATTACCCGCGGCCCACTTCCAACTCTGTCGCAGACTCAATAGCCTTATAGTTCTGACAGTTTTCAAAGCAGCTTACTCCATACATAACGTTGCTTCTTTCTCCAGAAACAAGCTGTTGAAGTTTCACAATTTTCCTTAGGGAGGGATTTGTTTGATATGATGCAATTTCAAATATATAAAATGTTTTCAGAAAAATTAAAAAGCTGGCTCAAATAAAATGTTTCCAGGTCTAACTTCAATTTTTTCAAACTCTAGAGCAGTCCAATCTACAGGAATACATACGATTTGCGAATAAAATGTGGTCAGATCACAAGTCCAGCCTACGTAACAAACCCAACATCTGAAACCTTCGGAATACACTTGACTTCAAACGAATGCTAGGTGTTAGGTAGTAATTCAATGGTATTAGCAGTGAGAAAATGTATAAAACTCTAGACCTTAACACTAAACTAGCTCTAGACCCAAAAACCAATTTGCACCAACCGATATGAAAGCATATTACAAACAGAAGTGACGAACCGAGCATGAGCCCAACCCCCCCCCCCCAACCCCGAGTCACAAAACGAGCACAACCCTAGTTTCGTAAACTGTAGCCCAAATTATACATCCCTAAGTGAAGAACAACAATTCGCTCACTTTATTAATACAACATTGTCATCATCTTTACTGCGCAAGAAAACACTAAACAGTCAACACCAATACAAACACAGAAAACAGTTACAGCCATAAAGCTCCAAAAACAAATAGAAGAAAGGACAAGGGCTAGTTAGCTGAAAGGGATCACGAAACTTATTATGCAAATTAACTAATTAACACTAATTAGTCTAATCAAGAGTACATAATGATAAGTGTATGACAAGCGGAACATTCTATGCAGTGAAGGCCAAAACTATGCTATGCGCGCTATCGGCTGACCCCCCACGAATTGACCCCCTCTCACACCGCCCCTATATGGGTACATAGTCCCAAACGGGGGTCACTCACTCGCTTAGCATGTTTTTAACATGCAAGTGTTAAACATACACGCTTAAACCCCCTCCCCAAATTGGGCCGCTACTAATTTCAACGTGTAATTATGCAAAGCAGTGAGCGACGTCCGTTTGGACCACGTTCCCATATAGGGGCGGTGTGAGGCGGTCAATTCGTGGGGGGGGGGGGGTCAGCCGATAGCGCGCATAGCATAGTTTTGGCCTTCACTGCATAGAATGTTCCGCTTGTCATACACTTATCATTATGTACTCTTGGTCTAATTAAGATTCTGCTTCGTCCTCTGCTTCTTCGTGCTTGAGCGACTGTTTTTCATTAGAAACGGTTCCAGACGAGGGTTTCCGACTGGACCCATTTACGGTCAAAAATTCCTCCTGGGTACTCTGAGTCAACTGGTTCAGGATTTCATCGATTAGGCTGGCTTCACGCCTGGGTGAGGCGGCGGCGGCAGGAAGTCGGGGACTTTTGGGGCCAGTCGGCCGGCCCTTTGCCCAGGACTGAAGCTCGCCTACAAGAAATAAAGCGAAATGCCGAGAGACCAAAACCTGGTGACACACATTTGCTGTATCTATTTTAAATATATCTCAGATATATTTAATATGTCTCGAAAAAGAAAATTGACACTGATCCTGGACGTAAAATGTATTTACAATAATTTTCTCCAAAATATTCAGATTTAAACTGCAACAGGTGAAAAATTTTAATTCGGTGAATAGATAAAAATTATCACTGGTCAAAACCATCAAGACTGTTCATTAATCTTTTAATTAATAGAATCATCTAAATATCAATGGATCTGGATGCAATTGCAATTCGATCCAAAAATGTATTTCCTATGTGAATATCAAGATTTTGGGAAACGGAGCGTACTTGTGCCAAAAATCAAATAAATGATTCCAGCCAAACATAAGAGACCGGCCACAATAAAGAATACAATCTGCCATTCTTCTCGAGTACCCTGGAATAATTAATTAATTAACTAACAAATTAGTTAATAGCGAGAGCAAGAGTACATAATAACTAAGAGTATGACAAGTGTCAACGGTTTAGGTACAGTTTAAGGTGGTGATTCCTTTTGGGCACATATTGTTGGTTGGCGGCGTAAATCATGGTGAAATTTGACGAAACTTTCCGAAATATGTTCCTTTAGCGTTCTAAATCCTCCGCGCAATCCCGATTCAAAAATTCGAGATTTCCGGTCAGGGCGGTTCTTCCGAATTTCTGAAAGCTTGGCAGCAGCTATACAGTTATGACTGTATTCATTCGAAAGATCTCGTTGAGCTTCAAATTTTTGCTTTTTAAATCAACGTTCTAGCTTTTCTCTACCGTGAGATACAGCCGATTTTCTAGTTTTGGCGTCGAAAACTTGTCATTTTTGCAGAAATCAAATAATCCATAATTTCTTGAACTATGCAAGCCGTAAAATCAAACTAAGGGCGTCGATCTGAAGGTCCATAGGGGCAAATTATCCGACGCATGATCGTCTTCCAACAGCTATCCCGTAGGCTGCTATCATAAAAAATGTAGTTTTTGCAAAAACACGACCAATTTTTTCCAAACATTGTGGAGCATTCACCATGCAAGTTGGAGGGCTGCTACTTAACGAATGTGTTCTGCACAAATATACCCAGGGACGTTTTTTAGTTGCCCCGATTAACTGCTTTCTAGCTAAAGTAATCGCTTGACAAATTTGGAAAAAGTAGGCAAATAAATACAGGTTACGCACACATTTCAGCTTATGTCTCCATAACGAAGAGCGATGTCACAATAAAAATCGTCCCCAGCTATTTGATGGAGGTATCGAATGATATAACCGATGTTTCGCGAAAATTTACTTGAGTCTGCAAAAAATCTGGAAAATTATACTTCTTCTAAAATGTGTTAAACATACTTTAGAAAAGCAACATTAGTTTCATGGTATACATTGAAAAGAGAAAATATTAAGCTGCATTTTGATATAAAAATGGCTTCTTAAGTCCAAGTAATGAATGAGTAATAATGGTGCAAACTTTATGTGGCCAAAGGGAATCACCACCTTAAGCTTGGGATATGATCAGCAAGATATAGCGGCTGAAATTCCCACAGCCAGGTGTGCAATTCGATTTTGGGCTCTAGCTTGTTTGTAGTCGAGCTAATTGAACCTTTTCAGTCTCGACAAGAGTAAAATATTTAAAGGGAATGCTTGTGCATTCAGTTGTGAAGGAGGTTACTTTACTAGCTACTCAATTTGTGAAGGGTCAGCCGTTAGGTTGCAGATCATGTTCCAGATCCAATCTATCCACAAATTATACCCAGCTGCCACTCCCACCCCAAAATCGGTTGGTATCACGCTCGTTGGCTCAATATTTGCGTGCTTGTGCTAGAACACTCCGCAGGCTAGCATAGCAGTCTATTACATTTGAGTCACCAGGGTCCAATTTAGCGAGACGTCCACAGCATGCGCTATGCATATTTAATAAATTAAAATCTAAACACAGCCTGGAAAAGCACAAAACAAAGTCTTTTCAGAAAGAAAAAAGAAAAAACATCAGCTCCGTCTACCGGCCTCTACCTACATGTTCCGTAATCCAGCCCACCATATAGGGGGCCGAGGCCCCCGCTAGCTGACCAAACAGGGCATTTAGGGACCGTATAATGCCACTGAATTGGGGGGCCAAGGACACAGAACTGGCCAGAAATCCGGGGATAAAGCATGAAAATGAGCCCATAGTGAGGCAGAGAAAGGTAACGGCCAACCATGCATGCTGGCAGTCCAGAAAGGAGCAGCCAATCAGGAAGCCGGCTGACAGAATGCACCCTACAATAAAATTAAATTAATTAGATTTTTATTAATTAATATTCATTAAATTAATAATTAATTATGGTCATCGGACCAAAGACGTACAGATACGTATGTAAAAAGTTTAGGTAAGTATTAAAATTAATCGTACACATACTAGCTAAGAACAAGCAGTATGACTGCAAAACAAAGACCAAAAACAGACCGACTGTTATATAATTTAAAATTTAAATTAAAATTTGAACTAAGATTTGACTACATTCAAACAGTATAAAAGTGGTATAACAAGATCTCTCAGGAAGTCGGAATCCGCAGCGCACAAACATCCAAAAATGTTTTAGCTTGAAAAGTAAAAAAACAAAATTAAATTTACCAAAAATTTCAAAAAAATTCCATACCTGAAGTGTTGAAGATTTTTGAGATAGTGGTAGTGGAGAGGGAGGTTCGTTTTCGCAGCTGAGGCTCCAGCAAGCTCGTGATCAAAATTTTGGACACAATCTGGGACAGGAAAGGGAGCGCCGTGAAAAATCCGTTCTGAAAAAAGACAGAAAAACAGCTACACGAATATCAACACAATACAAAAACAAAACAACAAGTAAACAAACCAGCAAACTTAAACCCTACGTAAAAATCAAAAATCAATTCTAATTAATTAATTTAATTAATTAAATAATTAAATAAGCCAACATTGATTAGGCTACGTATGCTTGCTAGAAGCTCTACTTTAGTACTGAACCATTTTTTATTTACAAAATTGTAATTTTAACGTGGAAAGGGCTCAGCGGAGCAGTCACCAGACATTTGTGCAGGAGGAAAAATTTTGACGGAGGGGGGGGGGAGAGCCGGCGGCCTTTTGCCTAAAAAACGGAAAAATCCGGGAGCTACCCCTCCCCCAAGCACATGTCTGGCTAACAAAATCCTTCTACACTTGTAAGCAACAGTTGGGGGGGAAGCTTTAATAAGACCATGAAATGAAAATTTGCACTATATACTTTTTTAGTTTGCAACAGTTTTTAGTTTGGAAAGGGGAATCAATTTTTGGTTATCCGGAGCAGAATTCCCGGGGACAGACCTAACAAAAAATAGGAAGAGCTTAGTTCCGACCCATGGACTTTCCCTCCTCGGGTGTCTTGTGTTGGATATACGTACACTTTTGAGATCAAAGTACAGAACATCCTTAAAGTAGGTGGGCAGATAGGTGCCCAGGGTAAAGGCACATGCCCCGGAGGCAAAGTTGGCCGCACTGCAGGCCCAGACTGCGGGTGAGGTGAGCAGGTCCAGCCAGGGCACCTTCACTTCCTAAAAATAAAAAATAAAAAAATTAAATTTAGCAGTCAAAACTAAAAAACTCAACTAATTTTGCATAGCAAAATCAAAATTTCAACTCTAAAGCTTACAGCTAATGCAGAAAAATTAGTCTAACAACCCAAAAAAGTAGTATATACCCAAATCAATGCCTTAGTTAAGTGTTACATATATGTACTGGACTATAAAAAGAACTGTAGCAGTAGCTGATATAGCCTAGTGGCCTAGCACTAAACTTTGAAAGCAAAGGGTCGTGGGTTCGATCCCCGGCAGTTTTGTATAAAATTATTTTAATTTCTAATTTTAAAAAAACCTCTATATCAACCTTTCTATTCTTTTGTGGGTTCGATCCCCGGCAGTTTTGTATGTAATTATTTTATTTTTAATTTTTAAAAACCTCTTTATATCAACCTTTCTATTCTCGAGGTACTGATCCCGCAAACTGTACTGAATGTAGGCCATCTCCTTGTAGGAAATTAAATTAAATTGATTTAAATTAAAAAATTTTCATGATAGCCATTACTAGGGTCAACTAATTACATTATTAATTATTAAGTTAATAAATTTTTTAAATTTTTAAAACATCACTCTCCGCAAAGAACATGAAGAAAACCAGAAAGATAAAATAAATTAAAAGAATAAAGTAAAAACACCTAATTCAACCCAATCTTAGTTTCTTCAAATTTTAAATTTTCTGATTGCACGCATAGTTTGAGCTCACATAACACTTAGCATTATGTTGCAAGTTAAAGTCTGACGGCTGAAACTACATAACCACATAACTGCATTAATTGAGAACTAAATAAATTTAAAAATTATTTAATTTAGAAGTTTGAAACTTAATTAGTACAAGCGAATTACACACAAGTAGAATAGAAGATAATGGGCCAGCCATTTAGAAACCGTATGGAGCACATCAGAGCAAACAGAGGACTGCCAATAACTGATGACAGTTGATTACCTAAAATAAAATGGCAAAAATTTAAATTTGAATTTAAATCTAAACTAACTTCTTTTCTAGCAACATATCACAGAAAATTTCAGAAATTGAAATGTGTGTAAAAAGCAAGTAATAACCATATACACTACAAGGCGAAGTTTAGGGGGAGCTTCCAAAACCCCCTAAAACAAGTTTTTTATCACTAATTTGGCATTATAGACTGAATCTATAAACATATTGTTAACTTATCTCCTTACCCATAGTATATAAAGCGATAATGCGACTGCGTTCAGGTGGGGGGACCCATCGGCCAGCCAGGGAAGAAACGCAAGGCACCACTAGACCCTGAAGAAAAAAATCGCAAAAATTAATTAAATCATAATTAATTAAATCCAATACCTAGATAAATTCAGACAAATAAATGTAGGTATCACAGAATTCTGATTGCCTGCTACAAACGGTTCAGCCAAAGGACAAAGGAAAGACACAACCTACAAAGCTTCAAAAAACAAAAAATTTATTCCGTCGCTGAGTTTCGATCCCCCAGCCTATCGCGTCCTAAGCCAGGAGCTAAACCACTAGGCTACAGAGCAGCCTATGCCCACCTACCTGACAAAGACCCATCAGGAATCGCACAGCAATGAACAGGGCATAGTGGAGGGTGGCGGCGGTGGGACTTAGCGCCGAGCCCACGGCACAAATCAGCATCCCAATCAAAAGTGGGATCCGGGCCCCGAACCGATCCGCCAAAAATCCGCCCGGAATTATGGACAGGAACGAGCCCCACCAGAGGGCAGAAAAGATGAGACCCTGCTCGTGACTGGTCCAGAGGAAACTGCCCTGAAAATAATTAAAATTAATTAGTTAATTGATTACAAAAATTAATTTTATATGCAGGGCTTATTCAAATGGGGGGAGATTCAAATTCAAATTCAAATGTTTTGACCAATTTAGATTTTTTGCCTATTTGACCATTAAATCATGCCTACTTTTGCAATAAAAATAAACATTTACTACAGTGTAGGCTAGAAAAATAGCGCTATTTTCAGCATATTTTTAGAATAATCCTAGCCTCCTCCCCCCAATTCCTTACGTGCCCCTTAGACTTTTGCCACCCCACCGACCCAACGAAGAATCCCCCAAGAAAAAATCCCTGGAATAAGCCCAGATATGCAAGTAGAAGTCAAATATGGTGTAGGTATGAAAGGTGACAATAAGATTTTAGTTTCGAATCAAAACCGGCAACACCATTTTTCTTTCTAGTCCACAAAAACGTTAGTCGTAGGCTGGAAAAGGTGCCTTCCCCTGAAAACAATTTAAAAACCAGGAAAAAAGAAAAGAAAAGACAAAAGAAAAACTGAAAAAATCATCCTACTCCATAGTCACTGGCATAGGCACCGGTTAGTGACGCCGAGCAATCTCCGATCAGGTCTTCAGAATCCTGAAATTCAGAGGAATTCAGTAGGCTAGAAATGGAGGGTCGGGGCCGGGGTTTTCGGAGCCCATTTTCCAATTCGAATTCATGAACGGCCGTAGAATTGACCATACAGATCATGGCTACGCTGAGTTGAAAGCGAAGAAAGGACCCGATTAGGACCACCCAGCACAGCAGAGCACCAATGAGAACTCGCAGGGATAGAATCCATCGCTCTGTCAAAGAAATATAATAAATTAAGATAATTAATTAGTATTAATTATTAATTCTATAATTAGTAACACTATAGATAATTAACTTGTGATAAAACTTTTACAATTAGAACTAGCAAGAATAGAATTCATCGCTCCCTCAAAACAATTAGTTAATTATAATAGTAAAGGTAAAGGTAACCCCCGAAGTAATTCTCCTACCCTTTTCAGGGTCTTGGGTGCCGGTGCTCATCCCCGGATTCTCAGCCGTAGAGCCAGGAGTGTCACCTCAAATGATGACTGCATCCGTGGAAGGAATTCTGCACAGACTCCTGTTACCTTCCCACCGTAGTGGTACCCATTTACCGACCAGTTAGGGATGGATAGCTGGGTTAGTAGCATTAGTTAAACTAGTTAAACTAATTAAACCGAAATTTTACGATCAAGTGAAACCTCAAAACTGATTAAATTAGTTAAGTACATGCACCGTTGACTGGCATCAACCAAACATAGACAGAGTAAGGTTTAGGACTTAGCAGGGAAGCGTGCATTTCAGCAGCTCAGAGTGAATGGAAAGAAATAAGAAAAGATTTGGTCCAGCCGGGAATGGAACCAAAGCCTTTTTGATCTGCAGACAGACGTGCTAACCACTACACCACGGGGCCGATAGCTGACCGTACTTAGCAGCAGACCGTGTCAACCTTGTCTTGTCTGCTTGATATGGGCTAAGGTTGTAAGCTTAAGTTGTAAGCTTATGCTGAGCAAACGAAAAGCTGAATCGAAAAACGGACTTCAGATTCGTGTTCAGCGACCCAGAAAACCCCAATATGCAACTTTTCAGCAAAATCGGCGACAAAAATTTTCGGTTTCCCTTGGTCCCCCCTTGCGAATCGAAAAAATCGAATCTCGCGAAATCGAACAATTTTGCGATATTAGAACTCAGCATGGTCAAAAACATAGCCATACCAAATTTCAGCTCAATTGATTGGTCAAGTTTTAAGAATTTTGAGTAAAAAAGATAAAGGTTTACCCAGGAGATATCTCCGTTCTGCCACAGGACATGGGGTGCCAGTACTCATCCCGGATTCTCAGCCGTAGAGCCAGGAGTGTCACCTCAAATGATGACTGCATCCGTGGAAGGGGGGCCGGCCCTCCTATATAGACTCCTGTTACCTTCCCACCGTAGTGGTACCCATTTACCGACCAGTTAAGATGGATAGCTGGGTTGGTTAGAGTCGAGAAAGCTTTGTGGCCTCCGGGGATCGAACCACCGACCGTAAGATCGGAAGTTCTGACCAGCGCCTTAGACCACTCTGCCATCCCGACACAGCATTTTGAGTCATGAGGGGTAATCTGGAAAAGACCCGTACTCTGTCCACCCGGAAACGGGATTGAAAACCCGGAGCTCAGGTTCGATCTCCGTCCAGGACCCTTTTCCTTTCCTTCAGGTGTTTATTCCTGGATTCACCTTCTCACAGAGTATATGGAGCTTTGCAAATGCTCAAAACCTACAAAATCGAATCCATACCACACCATAATCACTAGTCTTACTTGGATATTTGCCGACGGCAGAAACCTGGGGACTCAGAAATTCTCCCTCTTCTTCGGGCTTGAGACAGATGGAGTGCAAAGAGTTGAGACCAACAACCGTTGACGTCATAATGGATTCGGTTCACAAGAAAAGGGATGTATCACATGACACAATATGATACTTAGATGTAAACTGTACCTGAAACAAACTGATATAAAAAATTGCATAAATAGAAAAACTGTACACTATTTGTAACAAATTCATTCCTTAGTAATTAGTGGAATCGAGTTGATGTCACTACGTATTTCTTTCATTCAATAACTTTCTCACCAATAAGAAGACACCCAGGGAAATTAGGCTAATGAAAACAAAAAATCCTACGTTCCTATTCTGCTGATATAAATTATTTACTGGGTGAATTTAGTAAACTATCACGTTCTTTGGGCACGAAGCTCGCAATCCATGTTTTATGGATAATTAATGTTACAGGTTTGATAAGTGCTACCACATATATATTCTATAGAATTTAAACAATTCCACTAAATTGTATCTAAAAATCAGGAATTTAAAGCTGAACTACTGAAACTAATAAAGCAAAAAACAATTGCTCTATCAGTTCTCAACAATAGCTGCAATCAGCTAGTGTTAACTCTCTAGTTAATACTTAGCTTATGTCTGCTAGAGCCTGAGACGATTTCTCCCCTTGAACTTGGAATATCCTATTATCCTAACAATTGGACAAGAATTCTATATGACGAATACCGTAAGTAAGTTTATGGAACTAAACGCTAACTGAATTTCTGTCTGTTACATTTATATATATATATAATATATAATATTTATATATAACTTTATCAGTATAAAATGTAGGTATTATATGTGTTGCACAAGGGCGAATCCAGGGGGAGGGCTGGGTTTTCTTTAGTGGGGGGGGGGGGTTGGGGGGCGGCCCCCCACTTTTTGGGTTCCCCCACTCGTTCCCTCCCCCTCTTTTTGGGCTTCCCAACCCCACTCACTATAAAGGTGCCCAGGAAATGCCAAATTTTACGGATTTTTGGTCAAAATTTTCAAAACTTTTACGGCTTCGCCGGAATTTTTTTGGTCAAAAATCGTCTATTTTGGTACTAAAACTTGATTTTTGAGCACTTTCGAGCTTAGTTGTAGCTGTATATGTAGAAAACACATAATTTTTACGGTATTTTTAGCCCATTTTATTCCCCCCACTTTTGGTCTTCCCCCCCTCCTCCCACCAGTGGGGGGGGGTTCCCCCACTTTCCCCCTCCACTTTTTTGGCCTAGAGAAAACCCAGGGAGGGGGCGACCGTCCCACCCCCGTCGCGATTCGAAAGTAGGAAAAATTAAGAAGAAAATAGCAAAAGGGCAAAGAACCGAAAAATTTCGCGCCCTCGGAGCGAATTGTCTACTTCTTAACGACATAAGTTATTGGGGTCATGGGGAAAAAACTCGAGATGAATCTGATTTTTCGGAGAAAATTGCCATTTCTGCCGATACAGGTGAATATTTTTCTAACCGTTAGCAGGAAAGGTCAAACTAATACATACATTTGTTTAATAGAGCCTATAGATTAAATTGCTATAGGTTTTACCTGGGTTCGTTCTGTTGTGGGTGCTGATATAATATATATTTTTGAAAATTTTCTCAGTTCTTAAAAATAAATCAAACATTTCAAGAACGATTTTATTGCTAAAACAAAACATTTCTTCAATTTCTGGGGGTCTCCGTCCCCCAGACCCCCTCCGGTCGGCGAATTTTTTCTCTGCCCCCGTCAGAAAATCCTGGATACGCCAGTGATGAAATTCTCATATGAAAATGAATGAAAATCGAAAATTTCCTGTCGGCACGCGTGCCGCCTAGTCTTAGCGCATCCAGAGCGGTATTGTGAGATCTCGTTACAGCGTGTGGCCTCACATCTACTATCAGCGGCACCTATGCCCCCTAACGAGGTTCAGGCTTTTTGGCATTCCCACTAGGTTAAACTCAATATTCCAAGATTTTCAGTCGACACGCTTGATTTCCAATGGACAAGAGTGAAAACCTGAAAAAAATCTGTGTCAACAACGTTAAGTGAATGTTTGGCTTTTCAGACAGACTGGAGCCATCTGAGAAAACCCGCCGGCGTACTGTATACAGTAGCCGGTTCAGCGGGCATAGTACTAAATCTGGTTCCTGGTATAACGTTTCTGGCAGTCAAGGAATTCCACAAACCCGCCTTTTCCCTAATGGCAAGTCTCTGCTTTTCCGACGCCATCGAACTATCAGCGATCGGAATTTATGGAGGTGTTCGACTGATGCAAACGTCACAACTTCAAGTAACAAAGAGTGACACTTATGCCTGGATTTTTCAGTACTCCCAGTGGTTTACTGGTGCCACACTTTTTGTGATAATGGCCTTTAATCGGCTGGTCTCCCTTAAATTCTGGACCAAGCTAAATGTCTATTTTTTCACACTTTCTACAGCACTGTTTTGCACTGTTCCACACATTTTTATGTCTCTGTTAACAGTCTTCCTATTTCTGCACGTTTCTGTACCCGGTTCCTGGAATTCAACGTTTATGACGTTTGCGGGTGGCGACAAACTCATCTATCGAATCAACGAAATTGTGGTCTATACAAGTCTAATTTTTCAAGTAATTTTCAACGGTTGGACCCTCCTGAGCATAAGACAACGTCGTAGGACTGTCGCCAGAGATAATGTCGACAAAACAAGCCCATTTGAGGTTAACTTTAGACGTGAGTCTAAACTGACATTTCAGTGCATCATTACAAGCTCTGTCTTTTGTACCACAACCATATTTTGGCAACTCCTGGTCTGGGTTAGTTATCGTTATCCGATACCACTACAGCTGCTGACACTGATGCATACG
Organism: Trissonchulus latispiculum; assembly: GCA_030248195.1. Classification (NCBI taxonomy): domain Eukaryota; kingdom Metazoa; phylum Nematoda; class Enoplea; order Enoplida; family Ironidae; genus Trissonchulus; species Trissonchulus latispiculum. The sequence continues at coordinate 50,907 of JASAND010014300.1, forward strand.
ATTTGGATCGGCAATCATGTTATCAATCCCATAATCTACTTTTGCTTCAATAGCAAATTGCGAGAGATTATTAGGAATAGTCTATATTTACGTCAAACTGCGTCTACAGTATGTAAGATCCCTACTACAACGCGAGTGTAAACTGGAATAACTGCGGTACATAAACATCTGAAGTCCTGGCTTTTTCCTACAGGGGGGAGGGCCCCCCCCAGAAATCTGTTTCCCCCAGATTTGGGTCGCCCCCAGAATCGCCCTCTCCAAGATTAGGGCATGCCGGCCCCCAGGCTTCACAAGTCAACAGAAAAATAAGGTTTTGAGGGTAAATTTTCAAAAAAATTATGACTTTTGTAGTTATTTTAAGACTAAAATAGGCCAAAAATTGCATAATTTTTAGCTTAGGAGCAAAAAAATAGCTAAGCATTTTTAGAAAATCTTTTCGCCCCCTCCATCGATGGAGTGCTCTCCAAAAATGAGGGGGCATAAAGTTTAAACAGATTTTGCCAATTTTCAAGTTTTTTGTGTAAAAACTGCCGAAAAATGCTAAAAATAACTAATTTTAGGTGTTTTTAAGCTGAAATAGCGAAAATTTCGTTAAAATTCCGGCGAACCAAAAATTTTTTTGGAAATTTAGGGTAAAAACAATGGTGAAATTAGACAATCTTTTGGGTTATGAAGGGGAAGTCGGAATTTATGGGGGCATTTAAGGGGGGAACCTCGAATGGAGTGGGGGCCCCCACCCCCCCCCACCCCCAGTAAAAATAAGCTAGCTCCTCCAGACTAACCCCCCAAACTTCCCCCTCCAGAAATTTTTGCCTAGGAAAAAGCCAGAAGTCATTAATCCGTTTAATCCAATCAGTCCTTATTGAACTAAGACCTTAAAAAGAAGGGTGGATCTTACGAACCACAACTTTGTAAATATATAAACAATATATACTGACAGTTAAAGAAAACAGTAACACGAAACCGGTTGACTTTACAAAGCCTACAAAAAATGTTCGTATAAAATATGTAAGGTGTAAGTAAATAGATGTATATATATACTCTTTAATTAGTGTACACCAGGTCTTAATCAACGATAAAGACAACGTATAAACCAAACTCGAAGAAGGGTTAAATTTTCATGGAAAAACAAAAATAAGTCCGCAATTTTCCGGAATATGAAAAAAGTGTTTAATACTGACGTAGTGTTGGAATAAAGTATCAAAGTGTTTCGACAAAAAGTTGAGTTAAGCCTTTAGAGCTGTCAAAAACAGCTGAGACAGATGTTTCTAACATTTCTCGTTTGCTGAAAAATATGTATTCCATAGGCTCTGATATATATATATATACATACATACATACATATATATGCATATATATATAATACGCGCGTACTATATACGTAGCTTGTACCGCAATGTTAAGCCCGGTTCACACTGCAATAGGTTTAAGGTTTAAGGTTTTAGGTTTTAGGTTTAAGGTTTAAGGTTTAAGGTTTAGGGTTTAAGGTTTAAGGTTTAAGCAGTTGGGCAGGAAGGTTTAACGAATTTCTGAATATCACGCGATTTTTATATCAGCCAGTGTGCACTCAATTCTCCACGGATTTTAAATTTTTTTAGTTCTGTGCATAAGTAAGAGATTCAAACTATTAAGATATTAACTAAACCTTTCATATATAATCCAGTGGAAGCTTAAACCTAAACACAGAGTTAAACTATTTTTAACTCGGCTTGCTTAAACCTTAAACCTTAAACCTAAAACCTTAAACCTTAAACCTTAAACCTTCCAGTGTGAACACTTCAGCATAAATCAACTAGTTTAACCTTAAACCTTAAACCTTAAACCATAAACCTCAAACCTTAAACCTTAAACCTTGTGCAGTGTGAACCGGGCTTTAGGATTCGTCCAACTACTATTGAAATTTTCAACAGAAAAAAACAACAAATATATAAGGTGAAATTAAAGAAAAGGAGGAAAAAGTTCCGCCAACAATTTTTGCATAGTGACAATTTTTATTTTATCTATTATATATATATATATAATATAAAATTAAAATTACTTAAAAATTTATATATTTCATTTATATACATTATTATATATGCTATTAATTATTGTATCTATATTTGTAACATTGCAATATATGTTTGCAATTGTATTATTCTACTAGAGGGAAAAATGCCCTAAACGGGCATGCAATGGCTAGAATAGGGAAAAAAGGAAGGGCGGAAAAATGCCAATATAATTGAGAGTCGGCGCAGAAAATTATAGAAACTAGATTCAGCACCGAATAGGGAAAGCAGTCGGCGCTGAAAATTATAGAAACTAGACTCAGCGCCGAATAGGGAAAGCAGTCGGTGCTGAAAATGATAGAAACTAGATTCAGCGCCGAATAGGGAATGCAGTCCGGTAGCGTGGAACAGGCAATTCCTCCGTCCATCCTATTCGCGTGAACTGCTCTGCTCTACCCGAGAACGTGGTATATACTGCGTTTGAAATGAGGCAGGCTACAGCCATATCGTTTGTGTAAGCAAAGCCTGCTTTTGCAGAGTAGAAACTTCTTGGTTGATTGTGGATAATGAACTAACGCAATTAACAGTAGGTGTCATTATGTGATTGAAACATGTTGTAGGTAGCTAGCATTGTTCTTTAACATAAAGTTAAAGCCGGAGCTGCTGTCTTCTGCATAAAGTACATAAACTGCATTGCCTATTAGTAATAATACTGGTTCCAACTGAAAATACTCTGTTACGCATTCGGAGTTTTAATAATCTCGCACTTAATTATTGTCTAAAACAAATTAAAAGTGTCATTGATCGTTAAAAGTGTTGTGTTGGAAAAACAGTCGCGAGGTTCAAGTAAGTCTAAATGTAGACAACCCAGGGACAGTCTCTATGCTACTGTTTAAGATAAAATTGCATATACGAGAAAGCAGCCGCTCATATCAACATCTTGCAATAATTCACGCGAGTAGGTATAAAACCCAGTCACAGTTCATGAGATTACCTTATTGACGGTAACATTGTTTGCGAAATGAACCGTTGAGCTGGACATATCACAATTCACGCGAATAGGATGGACGGAGGAATTGCCTGTTCCACGCTACCGGACTGCATTCCCTATTCGGCGCTGAATCTAGTTTCTATCATTTTCAGCACCGACTGCTTTCCCTATTCGGCGCTGAGTCTAGTTTCTATAATTTTCAGCGCCGACTGCTTTCCCTATTCGGTGCTGAATCTAGTTTCTATAATTTTCTGCGCCGACTCTCAATTATATTGGCATTTTTCCGCCCTTCCTTTTTTCCCTATTCTAGCCATTGCATGCCCGTTTAGGGCATTTTTCCCTCTAGTTTCTTGCATTTTTCCGCTTTAGCGTTTTTATTCGAGGGCAACAAAATGAATGAACTGCCATAAAAAGATTTGAAAAAATCAGACAGGATGTACATAATACATACGTATATATCTAGTGTAAGCACGTTTAGGGCATTTTTATCATTTGTACGGAGCACTATCTGTTTCTATTGGTTTGAGTGTGTACTAAAGGGTTTCTCTGAAAAGAGAATTAGGTGGGTGGGGTCGGTATATCGGAAAACAGGATGGGGGGGGGGTCCGAACGCCCACGTGGGGCAGGGTACTTCTTACGGGGGGGCGAGGGCCCCCCGAAAATGCCTCCCCCCGATTTCGGGCTTTTCCCTAATTGAGATTTAGCCAAAACTGGTCAAATTTTCACAAATTTTCCGTCTTCGCCGGAGATTTTTTCGTAAAAATGGGTATTTTTAGCTTAAATCCTGTCATTTTAGAGAACTTTTTGTGTTTCACCATGCAAAATACGCCAAAAAAATACCATTTTTTGGTTCATTTCTGTAAAAAATCGCCCACGTTTACAGAGGTGTTATCGGAAAACAGGAAAACGGGGGCCGAACTCCAACCGGTGGGGGGGGTGTGGCGCTGCGTGGGGTACGGAAAATTTGAAAAACGCAATTGTTTCTGCATCATATAACGTTTGCAAAAAGTATTTTGGAACACAGGTTGGAGGGGTACCGAACGAACGCCCACCCGGGGGGGGCCCTCGCGCTGCGTGGGGTTGGGGAAACTTGAAAAACGCAATTGTTTCTGCATCATAAAACGTTCATCAGAAAATGTTTCCAAAGAGTATTTTGGAACACAGGTTGGAGGGGTGCCGAACTCCCACTGGGCGGGGGGGGGTTGCGCTGCTTGGGCTTGGGGAAATTTGAAATACACAATCGTTTCTGCATCAGAAAACGTTTATATACAAAGGGCTTATCGGAAAACAGGAAGACGGCTGGCCGTACTCCCATGGGCTTTCATTTGATACCAAGCTTTGAAATTTTTTAAAAAATCGATTTTTGACCAGACCGGACCCTGGTCACGGCGCCACAGGCCGCTGGGGCAACTTTGGAGGGGTCCTCCAATGAGAAAAAATGTTCGCCTGACCAAGGGCTTTCATTTGTTCCCAAACTTGGAAATTTTTTAAATACTTGTTTTTTGACCAGTCCGGACCCTGGTCAGGGCGCCACAGGCCGCTGGGGCAACTTTGGAGGGGTCCTCCAATGAGAAGAAATGTTCGCCTGACCAAGGGCTTTCATTTGATACCAAACTTGGCCACTTTTCGAAAAATCGATTTTTGACCATTTTGGACCGGTCCGGACCCTGGTCAGGGCGCCACAGGCCGCTGGGTCCACTTTGGAGGGGTCCTCCAATGACAAAAAATGTTCGCCTCACCAAGGGCTTTCATTTGATACCTAACTTGGCCACTTTTCGAAAAATCGATTTTTGACCATTTTGGACCGGTCCGGACCCTGGTCAGGGCGCCACAGGCCGCTGGGTCCACTTTGGAGGGGTTCTCCAATGACAAAAAATGTTTGCCTCATCAAGGGCTTTCATTTGATACCAAACTTGGCCACTTCTGGAAAAATCGATTTTTGGCCATTTTGGGCCCGGTCCCCGGTCCGGACCCCTGGCCAGGGCGCCACAGGGGTCCGGGCGAAACCTACTATAGTCTAAGCTGTAGTGCCCCCGCACCCCACCACATATCCCAAATAAGAAAGACCTGCTCACTGTGGATCTTTCTGTATAAGAGGCTAAAGTTGGAGTTGCGACACGGTTGGGCCCAGCACCATCAGGGTGCCCCCCAGCCACATGGATAGGTCCTACAGCGAAACTAATGGGCCTCTTAGATTCACCATATAGGGGTTCCTATTCGAATACAAAACCTCAGCCCAGCAGCTCTTATGTGTAGGGCTCCACAGTCCATCGGCCCAGACCCCCCCTTTTACACGTTAACTAGTGACCCCTGGCCAGCAAGCCACAGGGGACAGATCCGAAATTCATATGCTTTGTGCTCATCTACCCCATGGGGTAATACTCCACAGCCAACCCCAGTCCCATTGTCCCAGCCAAACAAAAGTTTACCCGAATTTACGAATTGACCATTTTGGAAAAAAACTATCTCCGAAAAAATCGAAATCCTGCTATATACACAGACCTATGGGGAGGCCCTACCTACTCCATACTCATTTCCCCAGAAATGGGGAAAAAGTTGTTAAAAAAACCCCATATGGTATAGGAAATCTAAGAGCTCCGACCTCTAGGGTGGGGGCGAAAAAAGAAAAAGTGAGAGAAAGTCGTGCACTGAAAAATTCAATCTGCCATACCTCAAAAACGGCTCGGCCGATTTTGCTCAAATTTGCAGAGCATGGACCCCTCGTGAAGAGCTTTCTACTGGTACAATATCAAGGCTCTAACTCAACTCCTCCGCCGGCACCAGGGGAAACTATGTTCCAACACTGCGCAATACGCCTTTTTTTCCCTATTCTAGGTAGTGCGCTGACGCGCACTACCTGATATATAATTTCATATTAGCTATTAGCTAAGCTAATATACTCAAAACAATACTGTTAATCTCAAGTAAGACAATTCAAAATACAAGAAACCAGAAAATACATCCTGAAATACAAAAGCAATGGCACCTCAAACATTCACAAAACTACAAAATAGCACCATTCTACAAAAGCCAAGCAAACTTTATGACAGTAATAGAATCAAAACTCGCACGTCAAGCACACCAACATCCTTTGTAAACATTCTTCGGTCTAAGCATTCAAAACAAATATTGACACCTAGTCGTCAAACAAACACAAACTTAGTAAGTTAGTACATACTTTAAAAAAGCTTTTGACGTTAAGCTCCGCTCCACAGATAACAAAGCAAGCCCAAACTGGATATAACCAGATATGGTAATTACCTAGGGTAATGATAAATTCGGCATAGCAACTAGACAAGTGTTAAGCAGCAAGTAATATATATAGGTTTATATTAATCAGCCTGCTTATGCTTAACATGCGGGGTTTTTTTGCGAGATTTTTACAAGATAGGTCAGCTTAATGAGTTCTCAATGTGTTTAACTAATTAAACTATTATTTAAATAATAATAATTCAAAAGGAGTGTATAAGATGTCTAGGGGATCCTTCGTTGAGTTGATATCAACTCCATTTAGCTCATTTAACAAATTTAAATGAAATGAGTTCAACCTTGGTGTTTCCATATCCCAACAAGAATCTCGCCCTCCGGAGAGCATACCGAGGAGTATACATATATGAAAAACATGAATCAGCTTTTAGGCCAATAATTATTATAGGGCTGTATTTTTCACCATAAAACACCATCAATTCATGCCTTGACGGAACACTACAGATTCAATTATCCGATGTTTACATATATAGGCCGTATTTCTGATTGGCAGAGGGAAGGGGTACAGTTCTCAGCAAGAGTACATAATAACTAAGAGTATGGCACTAGGCATGCTCTTAGTTATCTGCACGCTAACGGCTGACCCCCCTCCCAAATCAGACCCTATTGATCCCCCCACCGGCAAATCAGTAACTAGTCGAAACGGGGGTACACTCACTCACTCTATGTTTGTGCGCTAAAGCTCGAAACACAAGCAACTACGACTGCGAATTTGATGCCTGCTTCGAGCCTTAGAACACAAGCATGACGAGTCAATTTTCCTTTAAATGATGGGTTTGATTTGCGGGGTGGGGGTAGTTAGCGTTAGCGAGCATAGTTTTTGCCCTGATAACAAAGACCATGCCTAATGACAAACTGTTAGTTATTACGTACTCTTTGGTGCTACGAATCTTCGTACTGCCCACGGGACAATGGGTACCAGTGCTCATCCGCGGATTCTCAGTCATACAGCCAGGAGACAATAAAATGAAAGAAGCCCGACAAACGTCAGCTAGATTGTTCCTTCGGCCCGCTTTGTCGGATTCTCTGTTTAGTCATGATCTCAGCCAGCATCAATTGAAGACAATCTTTTGAACGTTCCTTAAAACTGGGAGAATTCGGCACATAGCAACAAACATGCCAGCTCTCTGCATTTTCAAAAGATTTCAGGGCCCACCGAGATTCGAAGCACAGACCTCTTGTTCTGTAAACGAGAACACTACCACTCCACCACTGAAACGAGAAAAATCACAGTTACAGCTGACGAGGCAAAAAATCAATGAAACTTTCGCAACACTTGAAATTAACCAATACAGCTAAAATTAAACCTTTTAGATATGAGGGGGGCTTCACTATTGTGTCATTGTAAAAGCAACGCTTAACTTCTAACTTTCACGGTCCCGAAACACAACCATTTTACTGCTGCTTTAAAAACACAATCGCCGAATTCTCGGATCAGTAAGCAAATATATAAATCCTGTTTACTGATTTTCAAATAAATGACTTTATTCAGTTTACATAATACTGAGATTACAACTGCATACTAATAAGATTATACAACAATTATTATGCATGATAAACAGTAAGGATGAGGTAAGCTGTACAAGCATGCGTCAAACGAGGTTAAATATTTCAAGAAATGTAATATTATTGAATCTACATCAATATTCCAAGAAATAAAACATGACGCATTCTGGGCACGCCCATTTATTATGGACATATTTCAGAAAATAGTTGCAATTACAATATAAATATAATGAGTAACAGAAGTTATAAAACGTTAACCACGTAATAAACGGGAATTAATGAGACTAGAAAGCAAAAAACGGAAGCGAAAAACACCCAGATCACAACACGGTGGCAATAAGGAATATTTATAAGGAATATTAATAATAATAAATATATAAAAAACATACATAAAAAACTGCTAAGACATAAATAATACAGTACAAATACATACAAAAAATGTAAGCAAGATTACGACACGATTATGCAACAAACAACATAACTTATGCTATTATAAAGGCCAATTCCGGTAAAAAACCAAAAAATTAATTTGAAATAAAAACATTCAGTTAAAAATCATCATCCTTATAGTTAATGTTCATGGATTTCAGCAAGGCCAGCAGCATGCTTTGTAGTCGTTGATTTTGACCGGACAGTTCACGAATTCGCCGTTGCAAGTCTTCGACGCGGTAGGAAATACGGCTCTGTGAGATCTCTGATTCTTGCAAACGAATCTGCAAAAAACAGCAAAACGAAAAAGCTAGACAGTCTAAACTCAAAACTGAAACAATGAATAAAATTTCTGTACCAAAATGACCCTTTACTGTACAGGAAGGGGGGCGAATTATATAATTAGTAAGTATATATATAGTAGCAATCAAATCACTCTTCATATCCCAAAATTAAACAAATTAGCTAAAGGTAAAACCAACAATAATTAATTAATTAAATTAAATTAAATTAATTAACCAGGTCAGTAACTAAAACTCACCCGTTCCTGTAGATAGGACTGGGCAATGTTTTGCGAGCTGAGAGCCGAGGGCTCGTCCCAAAGTCGTTTGGACAGACGCGATAGAAGGGACACTCGATTGGGATAGAGTTCCAGTCGACGAACCACATTTCGCCGGGCCAGCCAAAAGGGTAGGGACATTTCCACGTCCAGGACCAGATCAACCTAAAAAGAAGACAGGAGGAGGAGGAAAAAACATAGGAGACCTAAATTTTCCCAAAAAACAAGGCCTCCAAATCAAAACTATCCATCCACCCGGATAATAAAACGGAAAAAATTAGGAAAAAAATCTGCACAAAAATCTACGTACATTGAAAATTAAGTTGTTTTTGAAATTTAAGAACGCAGAATGGTGGTGTTAATCCTTCCACCAAGCAACAATGAAAACAGTAACCCGTAACTGCTTTGTCATTAACTGTCTGTTCATATTGCTCACAGTACCTATAAAATCTCCCGAAAAGTCGACAAAAGGGGGCGGGGGCACAAAGCCCCCGCCCTCCCCCCGAATTAATCTCTTTTTAAGAGTACAAAAATCTTACTGTACAAAAACTGTCTAAAGTTTACGAATACAGAGAAGGGGTAAATGAATATGACAAATAAATGAATAAATCGGACATTTATAGTCATTTTTTCGAACCTGCATGGCCATTTTTTCCATTTTTGCCTTCTCCAAAACTGCCTTAATATCATCAACGGCCAAACCAACCTATTAAAAAACAGCAAAGGAACACTGAAATATCCAGAATTAATGGGGGGATCTATTTTTGGGTCATTTTTTCGACTTTCTCCGATCTCGCTGATTTTCACATATTGTTCAAATGGTCTATTTTAACGAGTTTTTAAAATTAAAGTCGTAGCTCTTACGGTTGTCGAGTAATTTCGCCTCAAAGTTGAGATTTCATGTGTTAAACATAGGAAATTTAAAAAGTTGTCATTTTTTGCGTGCGCCAAAAAAATCTCCCGACAAACGTTGATGAATCTGGACAAATTATACATCAAAATAATGGCAAAATGTTAAACTGCGGTACCCTGGAATTGGAATTTTAATTTAGGCCTATAAAATTTTTTAATTAATTTTTAAATGATTAAAATTTGATATGATGCTCAAATCGTGTTAAATTTTAATCCTTCAAAAGTTAATTAAAAAATTTTAAAGGCCTAAATTAAAATTCTAATCCCAGGGTACCGCAGTTTAACATTTTAGTGTTAATTTGACGTATAATGTGTCCAGATTCATTGACGTTTGTCGGGAGATTTTTTGGCGCACGTGAAAAAAATGACAACTTTTTAAATTTCCTATGTTTAACACATGAAATCTCAACTTTGAGGTGAAATTACTCGACAACCGTAAGAGTTACGACTTTAATTTTAAAAACTCGTTAGAATATACCATTTGAACAATAAAATATGTGAAAATCAGCGAGATCGAAAAAGTCGAAAAAATGATCCAAAAATGGACCCCCCCCCCTTAAGTAAGATTAAAGCTGACTAATTAGGTACGTAGTAATTATTTTTAGTGCTCATTACATTAATGCTATCAAAATATATTTTCTTCTTGTGGTTATTATACAACCGACAATAGCCCAAATCAGCCAAATAAATTCCCATCCCACGAAAAAACTCACTGATACTCCAAAAAGGCAAATTCCCCCAAAAAACCGTTAAGTTTGCCCCAGGACTCACTCCAAGAGCTTGGCAGGGGGGCAACACTCTACAGAAAAGAATATCTCAATAATTGAAGAAATGGAAAAAATTAGGAAAAAAGGCGACTACATATGTAGAAGCAGCTCTATCCGTACCAATAAATTCATCAAAATAATGGTCATAATCAGAACAAACAGGGTGAAAAGGAAATAGGAAACACCGGGGTAGAAAACAATGGCTTCCGGATCTGAATGAGATTCATTCCCGGCCCCCGTAGACTGATGAAAGAGTGTATCAAACTCAAACTCCCCCACCATCATAACAGCGGACTTGAGCAGGGACACAGAGGCCAGGCGAAATGGAGTCTATAAAAATTAAAATTAAAATTAAAAACTAAAAAATTAAATTAATTAATCAAATACCTAAAAAGCAAAAAGCTACCCCGAAAAGTGAAAATCTACTACAACGACGCAAACTAGAGGTAGCAATAGCACCGTTAATTCTACCTTATCATGGGCTCAAATACAAAACCCCAACCCCCACTCCCCTTTCTCCTTACAAAAAAACAGATTTTGCCACAACAAAAAAGGCTACGCAAAGTTTTTAAACTCATCCGATGTTAGCAGTTAGCCTATTTGAGTTTAACCTGAATCTGCGTAGTTTTTTTCATAAAAAGTGAACTTACTTTGTGAGTGAATTGAAGGAAAAATTAAACAGTTTTCATCATAGTTTTTGGTAGGATTTCTACCACCACCACCACCCCCCCCCCCTTGAAAAAGCACAGGACTATTCTTGGGGTTGACCTCAATCAATCAAGCAGAATCAGCAAAAAATATTATTATAGGAACAAGATAGGTTACGTACCATTATTTTTCCTTTTTCAGAATTTATGGTCTAATTATGATTTACTTATATAAAGGTCGTTTCTGGAAAATGTTACAAAATCAAATTGTCACTTCAGAACCCAAGGTGAAGCCCTGATGAAAAATTCGGACCTCATTTCCGATTCGAACCCACGACTTCCGGATTAACACTCCGACGCTCTATCAACAGAGCTACCGAATCGAGGCTACATTCGCGCCAAGCTTAGCCTCGGCTTACTTCTACTGGGGGGGATGGCCCCCCCATAGGAGGAGCTCCCCTCATAAAAGGCCGTCCCCCATGAATTTCGACCTCCCCCATAAGCCGAAAATGCCAACTTTTACTACAATTTCTACGCTAAATTTTCGAAAAAATTTCCGGCTTCGCCGGATTTTTAACGAAACTGTCGTCCTCTTAGCTTAAAAAACACCTAACATTAGTTATTTTTAGCGATTTTTAGCAGTCTTTAGCACAAAAACTTCTAAAAATTGTAGACATTAGTTAGAAATATGGCACCCCCACTTTTGGGTGAGCGAGCCCCCCTCCCATCGGCCCCCCCAACCATAAATTTTGGCCTACAAGTTAGCCAAGCTAGAAGAAGCTGGTGTATCCAAACTGAACTGACAATGACTTTAACAATGCGCTAAATACAGGCTTTGGCTTCACCTTATTCTGAAAGATCATGAAAAAAGCCAGTGCAAAGGAAACCAGGAACAGGAAAAAGACGAGGAAAAATCGACTGAATGTTTTCAGGACATCGGTAAACATGACCACATAGATGCCGAATCGGGGAAATTTCCGCAAGAATAGGACCAGGTTGAACCAAGCCATACAGATGCTCACAGCACCCAGGGACCATTGCCAAGTCTACAGATAAAAACAGAAAAAATAGAAAAAACAAAATAAAAAATGAAAGAAAGAAAGTTACAAATTGCAAAAAAAACAATACAAAAAACTGCATACCATTGTAGTTTCATTATTTTCTCGGAAATTCACAAACACAGAAGCTCAAACTTTTTTTGACCAACAAAATATAGGAAAAAGCTTTTTCCAGTTTTTCCTTCCAGTAAATATTCGAAACATTTGATTTAGAAGCTTTCTTTGCAAGCGACAAATCATAAACCCAACCTAAGTAAGTACAGAAAACGCCGACAACATACACATACCACCAGCAAATATTTCTATACGACAGTTTTAGTTTGTAACAACAACAACAACAACAGCATCCTGTCCAAAAACCCATTTTATTTCATTTTGATAAACAAAAACAGACCGAAATATAGCAATAGCCTGGTATAGGTATAACCAGTAGAAAGGCCGACAGGTACACAAACAATTCCAGCACATTTTCCATATCAAAATAGCTCAGACGTTTTTGAAATAGCTGATACACCTGGAACAAGAAACAACAAAAAACAACTACTGAAAACAACATTTCAGAGTAAAACTCCGAGACGACTCTGTTTCTGCACAGCCATACACAAACCTTCCCTTTGGCAAAACTTTAGCACTAAAACGGTGTTTGTTGTTAGCTGGGCTTTTTCTAGTGGGGGGGGGGTGGAGGGGCCATAAACACCCTTCCCCCCAAAAAATCCCCCCCAAAGTGGGTGCCCCTTTTTGTACCAACTTTTGCCCTGAAAAAATCGCTCAGAAGGCACAATTCTCAAAAATTTTCCGGCTTCGCCGAAGATTTTTAGTCGATTTTTCCCTATTTAAGCGCTATTTTTGCACTAAAAATGAACGTTTTTGGCGATTACTATAAAAATAGCGCTATTTTTAGCATGTTTTTAGAAAAATTTTCGCCAACCCCCAAGAATGACTCGCCCCCCGAGGGCCCCCCAAGAAAAATTCCCTAGAATAAGCCCAGGTTAGTGCGAAAAATTAATCAAAAATCTTTAATTAATTAAGGTTAATATCAATATTATTTGTACTATATAGCTAATTAATAATTAATCATGCAACTTGAGACACATTAACATCATTTCAAAGGATCGTCTCTAAACAGTCTGTTAAATTTTAAGTACGTATACAATATTAAAGTTTAATCAACTGTAATGAACTGACCTCCCTCAGAAGATGTATGGGCAGAAAGACAAGAATGGCCAGCCCTGCTATGTCAGCCAAATTATGCTGCCCCTCATCATAGGGGGCCCCGGTAGCCTTGAGAGTCACATTACAGCTGCCCCCGGGACTGGTACGGCTCACCGTCACATGGTAAGGCGGGGGTCGTTCGACCACAAATGACGTTAGGAGGAATAGGAAGATGCAGTAGAGCGATAGGACAGTATAGTAGACATAACGCCCTGTGGCATTCCACTTATGCCTCAGTAGGCACATGATCAGAGAATGACCCAGTAGGGTTTCTCGTTGCGCAGAGACCTAGAGCAAAACGATAAAAAAATAAAGGTAACACTTTGGGGGGGGGAGAAACTGTTAAAGAAACTTAATACCCCGTCCCATCAATCATATCACATCAGTTTGGCTTCCTTCCAACAAGACTTTAGTTGAACACTGTGCATCAGAAAATTTTAGAAAAAAAGTAAAAATTCAAACAAAAATTTTAAAAAAATTGAAAATTGAAAAAATTCAAAATCACATCATCAGATATACGTATATACATATACGTGTATATATATATATATATATATATATATATATATATATATATATATATATATATTCTGCAACGGACGAGACCATCAGAAAGAAGAAAGAAAAACGGTGGATTAGCCAGCTTTGTACGGACTATCCTCTCAATTTAAATTGGGAACATATCCTACGTTTCAACAAGTCCCCACCTTCCGAGTCTGACATTGTTAGCATCCATTCTACCGAACACAGCAGCGCCCCCCAGCCTTCCCAGGCCCCCCTTCCTCCAGGAAGTGCTCAGCGTGCCCCCTTCCTCCCGGAAGTTCCCTACGTGCCCCCCTTCCTCCAGGAAGTTCCCTACGTGCCCCCCTTCCTCCAGGAAGTGCCCAGAGTGCCCCCCTGACTCCCGAGCCTGTCGCCTACCCTCCCATTCGAATAAGGAATGCTATAGCCCCCCAGGAACGTTTGCAGCGAGTAATAGCCAGGAGTCGCCTGACGAAGGGACCACACCGGTCTCGAAACCGGTCGCGTGAATAAGGTTGGTTAGATTTCTGGGTGTCCACGTTTTGATATTTTCCTATTCTCATTTATATATACACATACGTACTTCCAAATGTTTGTTGGCATGCTGACAGATTTTCAAGGAGCGCAACAAAACCTTTCAAGCAAAATGTTTTGCAGTCAAAATATTGTTTCAATAGCATTCATCATTTTCTAGTTAACAGTTTTATTAACAAAAATCATTTTGTCTGTCATACCAAATAGGTTAGGGGATGATCATGTCGCAGTGTATCACGATTGGCAGAGTATGGCTTTAGGCCTCCCTTCACAGCTTCACGATCCCAAGCATCCTCTGAAAGTCAATTAAAATTTTAAATAAAATCAAAATCAAAATTTAAAAAATCAGATCACACCTTAAATTTGAATTTTACAACCTGAAACCAACTCCGTCTACCTACGATAAGACAGACAAAACTTAGCATTAGGCGAACCTCAAAAAGAAAAACTGCTGAAAAAAATATGAAATTTACAAAAATTTGCAGAACCCTCACAGAAAGCATTTCCCAGAGAAAATTTACTGTACACCTTGCGTCACCTGGCCTATTTTTACTGGAGGGTAGTGTTTTAGAACGGCCGGGTTCAACCGGTAAAGTGTCACCGGCCGGCCGTTGGCCGTTCTCGGCCGGGCGGCAAGCCAGGCATATTTTTCAGTGTTTGCAGGCAATCTGAGCTAGAAGGCCGGCCGCCGGCTTCCCGGTCGTTCTAAAACACTACTGGAGGGTAGGTGCCCCCTCAGAACACATCTCCCCCTGAAAAGCCCCATCCTCTATAACACAAAAATTGCCAAATTTTACCATGCTTACCCTAAAGTTTCAAATACTTCACTGGCTTCGCCGGATTTTTAACAAGCACTTTATGCTAATTTAGCTTAAAAATGCAAAATTTCCAAAAACAATTCCAAAAATACGTCCCCCATTTTTGGATGAAAACCACCACTTGTCGCCCGCCCCCCCTCCTATAAAACATCGACTCAACAAAAGCCTGGACCCTCCCCCCGCCCCCCTCGAAAAAAAACTTCTCCAAAACTTACCAGCCGTCCGTTCATCCTTGCTTAGATGCAGCTCAGCCGTATAGGCGTCCTCGATTAGCTCATAGTCAAAGGTTAGGGCATAGTCGGGGTCGTCCTGGTTTAGCCCGTTGTCATGAACACAGCGATCAAATACTTCGGCAGCACTATCTAAGCCAAAAAACTTAGCATTGATAAATAAATTAATTAATTTTAAAAATGTTTTTCCTAATTTAAACCAACTATTATTTCTTTACAATTTACAACTACTAAAGCTGTACTCCTAAACTGGTCAACTTAGCTTCAATAATACTAAAATGAACTCCACTAATTAAAAATACACTAGAAACATTATGTCTAATCAACGAAATTTTTTGCCTACGTAAGAAAGGCACATAGGTAGAGTATATAATTGATCTAAAATTGGGACCCCAAAATAAGCAAAATATAGCCAATCATTTTCGCAGTAAAAATTAGCAAAATTTTGGCAGGATCATGAAAATGTTGAAACCTGAAATGTTAAAATTCTTGAAAATTTTTTGATATCTAAATTTAGTTGCACCAAACACACCTGGCATAGTTAAAATCATGGAGCGCAGCGGTGTTTCAAGGCGCCCGGCTCGAGTAATCCGGGGATTCCAAAGGGCCTTGGCCCAGTCATCATGATAGATAATCATGTGAACAATTTCTCTGGAAATACAGACAAAATAATACAATGTACGGCGTACATACACAGCTCCTACACTATTAATTTGTAGGAGCTGTGTATTAAAATTGCAGTCTCAGAAGGATACTATTTTAAGGATTACGGTAGTTCAGCGGTCTACCAAAGGTTGCAATCAACACATCAAGTTGAATCATAAGTGAATTAAGTTGACTAAGTGACAACTACAGAAAATAAACAGTAGGTTAGAAGCAATATGGAAAACAAACAAGCAAATAATTAAAGAATACAAAAATTTGGTGACATTTTTAAAAAAAATTTGACCTTACATTTGTAATCCTGTTATTTCGGACACCTTATTAAACCCCTGTGACGCCTAACTACCGTAATCCTTCTGTAGGAGCTATGTATTAGACAAAGTGAGGTCATTTGTAGGAGCTGTGTATGCTCACCCAATGTACAATCGGAAAAGAGAAAAATTAAATAAAAGGCACAAGAATAAAAATGCTCCGGTGGAGCATGAAAAATGCAATATGGGTGACACTGGGTTTTAAGCGGACAGAGGACTAGGTTTTAAAACGTTAATATGGGAGGGGCAGGTTGTAAATGCCAGGAGGACTAGGTTAAAAGCGCACTAATATGGACCAGCTTCGCTGAACAACCCATATTCGCGAAAACTGTCCAGAGTTTCTATCGGCAGCTGCTTGCTAAATATTGCTATTGGCAGTTCTTCGGAAAATTGTACGATTTGTCAGCATGGCCTGCAAGTATGTGGTCTTGCTCCTTATTATACAACTTAATAATACACGTACACAACGTCAACTGCTTTTCGCATCAACTTAACACAAGATTCTGCGCTGACAGTGCAGAAAAAACGGCTTGATGACCATAGCTGGGGCCCCCAGATTAAACCCAAGTCTTAATGACTTTATTGTGCACCCTGCTGTGTAGTTTCCAATTTGAAGTCTAATAGAAAGGTCAAATGATGGCCAGCTCTATCTAGTATACAGTTCAAGGTTCACTAATAGAGGGGGCCAGTAGTGAATATACAAAGAAAACAAATTGTAATGTTGCAAATACATTCTTCATTTAAATGAAAATTTTAAAACTTGTGTTAAAACTACTAATTAGTATAAGTAAAAGTTAAAAATCATTTCTTTCGGTATCTATTCAACAGAGCGTCAAAATAAATACACACAGGCATTAACAAAATAATTTTTAAAATGAAAACTTGTGAAATCTCAAAGTTAGCATTGTACGTTGACTTTGGAAAATGACTAGCAACTTTGTATAAAGATCCAATGAAATAATTTTACACGTGTAAATTTGTGTAAATTTCGTTCACACCAGATAACACTTTTAACATTAGTTTTAAAATGTTCATTTTAAATGAAGAATATATTTTCAACATTACAAGTTGTTTTCCTTGTATATTCACTACCGACCCCCTCTATTAGTGAACCTTGAACTGTACACTAGATTGAGCTTACCATCATTTGACCTTTCTATTAGACTTCAAATTGGAAACTACACAGCAGGGTGCACAATAAAGTCATTAAGATTTTAGTTTAATGGGGGGGCCCGCGGTTGTTAACAAAAACCCCTTTTTACAAGAACATTGTTTATTTGGAATAAGCTTTAATATTTCAAAATCGTCCCGCTTGCTTTGAAAGCTGAAGAATGTAGATATTACTCGTATGTCATGTGGAGTGGAGCATGAGTGACCGCGAATATGGGTTGTTCAGCGAAGCTGGTCCATATTAGTGCGCTTTTAACCTAGTCCTCCTGGCATTTACAACCTGCCCCTCCCATATTAACGTTTTAAAACCTAGTCCTCTGTCCGCTTAAAACCCAGTGTCACCCATATTGCATTTTTCATGCTCCACCGGAGCATTTTTATTCTTGTCCTATTTCATTTTTAAGGTTCTCAGTAAAAAGCAAAAACGTTAAAACTGTGTGAAAGAAACTTTAAAAATTCCGCCAATCATTAATCGTCAACCGAAAGTACAGAACAAAGAAGCTTGAAAAGTTCCAAGTTCTTCCTTTTTCTCTATTTTGACAGAAATCCAACATCCAGTACCCATGGCTGCAATAGTTTTAGTTACTGTATTTAGCATATAGCACTCTACTGCAGCGCAACCAAATGCAAACTTTACTGTCAGTGCAAGATTTCGGACTATTGCAACTTACCTGTAGCTAGTTATAGGCCGTGCTGTACTTCAGCAGCACTCTACTGCAGCGCAACCAGATGTAAACATTACTGTCGGTGAAGGGAACTCATACGGCATGATTTGCAATGCTCTGCCGCACTTGTGTGCAAAATTTCGGACTATTGCAACTTACCTGTAGCTAGTTATAGGCCGTGCTGTACTTCAGCAGCACTCTACTGCTGCGCAACCAGATGCAAACCTTACTGTCGGTGAAGGAAACTCATACGGCACGATTTGCAATGCTCTGCCACACTTGTGTGCAAAACTTCGGACTATTGCAAACTTACCTGTAGCTAGTTATAGGCCGTGCTGTACTTCAGCAGCACTCTACTGCAGCGCAACCAGATGCAAACTTTACTGTCGGTGAAGGAAACTCATACGGCATGATTTGCAATGCTCTGCCGCACTTGTGTGCAAAATTTCGGACTATTGCAACTTACCTGTAGCTAGTTATAGGCCGTGCTGTACTTCAGCAGCACTCTACTGCTGCGCAACCAGATGCAAACCTTACTGTCGGTGAAGGAAACTCATACGGCACGATTTGCAATGCTCTGCCACACTTGTGTGCAAAGCTTCGGACTATTGCAAACTTACCTGTAGCTAGTTATAGGCCGTGCTGTACTTCAGCAGCACTCTACTGCAGCGCAACCAGATGCAAACTTTACTGTCGGTGAAGGAAACTCATACGGCATGATTTGCAATGCTCTGCCGCACTTGTGTGCAAAATTTCGGACTATTGCAACTTACCTGTAGCTAGTTGTAGGCCGTGCTCTACTTCAGCAGCACTCTACTGCTGCGCAACCAGATGCAAACCTTACTGTCGGTGAAGGAAACTCATACGGCATGATTTGCAATGAACTGCCGCACTTGTGTGCAAAATTTCGGACGATTGCAACTTACCTGTAGCTAGTTATAGGCCGTGCTATACTTCAGCAGCACGCTACTGCAGCACAACCACATGTAACATCGTAATAAGTATACAAAACGTATCTATTGTAGTTTGTCATGTCCTAAACTATCTGTATGCCGAATTTCAAATACCAGTGACGAATGAATAACTTGTTATCGACGGTGCTGTGTTTGGGACAGCACATACAGCACGGTGGAAGCTAGAGAGTGCACCAACTAACATAGCTACAGTTCCCCCTTACTACAGACATAATTTTCACCAAGTTTCATATGCTTAGCCGTTTACAGTAAGTCTACAGACAGCGTGCTATGGTTGCTGCATAATAGTACAGCACGATAGCAGCACCGCACAGAGCTGCGACTATGCTCATCGTGTTCAGCGACCCCGATAACCCTTATATGCGTCCCACTAAATGGCTCAAAACTGCATATTTAGGCCTATTTTTGACTATTTTCTGTGGAGTTGGGACTTTGAAATTTTCCGAAAATGGCCATTTGGACCGACTTCCTTTGGGCCGGCCGCCTGAACGGTCCAGGACCTAAATCAAAAATCGGCCAACGTTACGCACTAGTATCCCCTCCGTACTTGTTCATGCAACAAACCGCGTGTCTCTAGCTTGTTCCCTGAGCCCTGTGGGCGTGACACAAAATGGCCGTTTTTTGGCCAAAAACGCCGTCAGGCCACTTTTGGCCGGCCGGCCAGGTGGCATGCCGGGCCGGGCAGCGAAAAAATATAGCGCGGGGCACATGGGACCATATCGGCATTCAGAAAATATAAACCTTTCCGGCTGAAAATGCTCACATCTTTCAAACACCTCTACACAAAATAGCCCTTTTCCAAGCGTGACTAACACAGAAAAAAAACAAACGGACCTAACTTGTCCGGAAGCGAAAATTTTCAAAGTTGAAAATTTTGACCAAAACTTTTTTGCAACTTGTTGTACTCGTCGTGTAGATTCCAACGATACCAAACTTGCCGAGTTTCGTTCAGTATTGAGCTGGCACGGTGCTCGAACGAGTCTCATAGGGCCGCGCAGCGCCTTGGCTTCCCCCTATAATAATTAACAATGTATAATATTTAGTGATGGGCACTGGATATCCGGATATCCGGATAATTTTTATATCCGGATAATATCCGATTAGAGAAAAATATCCGGATATTTTTGTACATTTCAGACAAGGTAATGAAAAATTAGCAAATTTTTCACAGAAATTTCAAAAACTTTAAAATATTTTCTCAAAACTTCTTTAAAAATTTTTGTGAAAACGGGGTGGCGGGGGGGCGGCAGAAAACAACAATAAAAACACGGGGGAAAAATTGAAAGACACATTTCCAGACACAAAAACCTTTTAAAGTATAAAATATTTTATTTTTTTTTTTTTTTTTTTTTTGTTTTTATATAAAAAAAAAATTTTGTTGATAATGGTGTTTGTTTTTTGTAGGGCTGGCCACTGCAGTCCTCTTTCTGTGCATAGCACAGTCAGAGAGGTTTTGATAAAACCTTCTCTGGCTATGTTGCAGCACAGATAGAGCCGAGCTGGCTGTCCTTCTTGGACAGCCAGGCAGGAGCTACAGGGAATAGTTCTCCCTGGGTAAGAGCGCTCACCGCGCCCATTGGCTCTCTCCTGTTCGGACTAAGGCCTTAGTGACTGCAGGCAGGCGTTTTTCATTATTTCTTTATGATTAATGCCTTGTTTCCTTCGTGGATCCGCCTGCTGGCCAGCGTTTACTTCATTTTCTTGACGTACTTTTAGGGTTTAGTTAGAATTGGGGGGCACGGTGGGGCGAGGGGAAGAACGGGGTAGGACCACACACCCCCATTTCATCACTGCTGACACCAAACATACATATATACGTAATCAATTAGTTACGTACTTATGATGTGACTGTACGGCCAAGTCGAGACAATTTTTGCCCTCCGAATCCACCAGGTCCACGTTCGCATTTCGTGACAGCAGAATTCGCACCACTTCCGGAAAGCCCTCACGACAGGCCAGATGCAACGGAGTGGTCTGCAAAAAAACGAAAAAATAATTTTTTAGAAAATGAAAGAAAAAGTTTTCCCAAAAACCTTCAAGTTTCATATATGGCCAATAAAGAGATACTCTTGTTTTCAAACAAAGCCTAGACGATGTGTTTCGTCAAGATGGTGGAATTTTAGTGTATAAACAAAAAAGTAATAACCATAAAAATTAAATTAGTAAAATTATTAATATTATTACGTAAAATTAAAATTATCAGCTTTGCCGATATTTTGCAATTCGGTGCCAAAATTCTAAATTTTAGCGCTACTTATGCGGTTCCTGGAGCAATCAGGAATTAATCCCTCTATTAATTAATCGCTAAATAATCTATAATTTACAATAATTTTTTTAAAATAACTACCACCATCCTCAAACCAATGAAAAATAATATAAAAAAACACAAAAACATAAAATTTCAGGAGGGACTGGGTATATTTTAGGCGAAAAAAGTGGAGGCGGGGGACAGTGGGGGAGATATCCCACTAGTAGCAGTGGGGGGGGGAGGTCCAAAAGGTGAGGGGGGATAAAATGGCTTAAACTGCTAAAAATATAGCAAAAATAGCCTGTCTTCTTGTACATGCACTGCAAAAACAGGGGGGGGGGGAAATAAAGTAAACCCAGATGGAGTGCTAACCTTTGCTTTATCCACCGGGTCAATGGGCGCCCCGCCGTCTAGCAAAACAGAGACAGCCTGAGCGTGACCCGCAGCGGCAGCACAATCCACTGCCGTCCATAGACGTGAATTCCTGAAAGAAGAAAATCGTGAAAAAAAGGAAAAACATATGGAAAAAAGGAAAATTATTAAATGGATCAGAAATATTGGAAAAACAACTAATTTCATTCCTTTCATAGCATCAACCCCCGTCATCCATAACACTACTAGTTTAATCGATTACTTCGTTCAAAGTTAAGTTAGTATACGTACTTAGAAAGGTTAACACTATTGCACATCTTAAATTTTACCCATCTTGAACAAATTTTACCGGCGGCGTATCTAGGCCGGAATTTGAAACGATATCGGAAGGGGGGGGGCAGGGGTGCAAGAGAAAAGAAGGGATGAAGACTTAGCGCAGTAACGATACTAGTTACAATACAATACCAAACAGCGGCGGTTTAAATAATGCGTTAACATAATTTCCTCCCTTCCGACCGAGGCAGAACTGTCGTAGTTAATTGAGCCTACCGTCATAGTATAACACAGAAGCAATCCAAAATAGGACAAATTTTTAAGGAAAATAATCAAAATTAGAGCCTAAAATTATGCTAAAATTATCCTTTTGGCACCCGAAAAAGATGAGATTTACCCCTAAAGCCCCCCGTCCCCCGAAAGTGCATCCGAATCCAAGCTGACTGCAGCCAAACCAACCTTGCCGTTACATCGGCGCCAGCCTGCAGCAGTTCTCGAATGGAGACCAGCTGGCCGTGCGCAGCTGCCAGGTGCAGCGGCGTGTTGGATTCCTCGTCCTGATCATTGATAATCAATCGATCACGTGACAGCAGGGATCGAATCACCCTGAAAATGAGGCAAATCAATTACATTAATTAGACTGCCAGAAATCAATAAATCAGAATCAATTTACAGGGATTATAGAGAAATGGCTCTCTCCCCTGTTTCGGACTATGGTTTCGCTTTAGAGACTGCAGGCAGGCGTTTTTCATTATTCTCTATGATTAATGGCTTGTATCCTTCGTGGATCCGCCGGCTGGCCAGCGTTTACCTTATTTCTTGATTTTACAGAGGATTGTTTGAGTTTTTTTGGCTGCTTTTACTACTGCGGGGGACTGACCCCCCCCCCGCCGCCTCTACTAAACCTTTTTAAGCTCCAGAACCAACAACCCCGCGAAATCGAGAGGCCCAAAAATTGTCAATTCTTAAAGAGTTTTAGTCAAAATTTTCAAACTTTCGAATTTTTAAACAGATTTGATGTGTTGGTATAACCGAATGGTCATATTTAGCAGTAAACCTGAATTTTTAGCACTATTGGGTTTAGTCATAGCAGAATAAAATCTGTAGAAAATAGGCAAACATTTTTACCAGATTTCAGACCTACTTAGGCCCCGTCAATTTTCAATTTTTGTTTAGTTTAAAAGTGGGGGGGGCAATTCACAAAAGCCGGCTTACTCCGCCTGTCCAAATTCTGCCGCCAAATGGAGCGGAGTTTTTTCTTCTTCATCTTTGGCATCAATTAAGGCACCGGCTTCACACAACATCTGAAAACAGAGGGCAAAAAAACTCAAAACTTTGAAAAATAATTTATCAAATCAAGTCAAGCAATCAATAATGAACTGATGTAAATTAATCACCAAACATTTACTACAGACATTGTTATGCAGTGACACAAAAATTTGGCAACATATTTTCATCTCATCCCTACGCCGTTTTTTTTGCAAAAAAAACAAAAATACTTTAAGCTCCAGGGTGAAATTCGAACCACCAACTGTGAGAGCCGCAGTCAAACAGCCTAACCACTCAGCCACCATAGCACACTAAGCCTACCTCTGCAACGGCCGCGTGGCCCTTTTCTGCAGCCACATGCAGCGGCGTCCTATTGTAGCGATCAGTGCGATGCAGTAACGGTTTGCACTGTGCCTGTTTCAGCAATACCTAAAAATACAGGAAGGAAAGAAAAAATTTACAAATCTGAGAAAAATAAACAACAAAGAAATCTAAACAGTAAACAGTAAGTAGGGGATAGACCAAATTATCTACGTGAATTAGCCCCCCCGTCGTGTACCCCAGAAACAAACTTTTTGACTAAAAAGGATTTTTAATTTCTTGAGTAAACAATGTTTCCCCCTCCCACCCCACTTGGCAAGCACCTGCATAAATTCAATTCAGGACCATCCTAATGAAGTAAGCGTTGGCTGGCAAGACAGGCGGTTCCGTCAAAAGGATACTACAAGACATTAATCATAAAGAAATAATGAAAACCCACAAGGCCCTTACAATTAATCATAAAGAAATAATGAAAAACGTCAACCGAATAGCGGCCAACCTGAACACAGCCAGAATTATTGTGAAGGGCAGCCAGAAACAGGGCCGTCCGATCCATCTTGTCCATAACCTGAAGGGAGGCCCCTTTGCGAAGAAGTCGAGCCAGCACAGGCACGTGACCTTCCTCAGCCGCAACCAGCAGCGGTGAGAGACCGTCACTATTTTTGGCTTCCAGCAGGGAGCCCCTAGAAAAGCAACAACGGCAAAAATGGGTTGACCAAAAAATCAAAATGTAGGAGCAAAAACTAGCAAAATTAATGCCTAAATAACTAACTAAAATTAGCCAAAGATCAGAAGTCAACACCCCCCCCCCCTCAATTACATTCTGTTTTCGCTGGCTACGGACAGAGCGATAGGAGATGATAACGTAAGGAGCCGATCCCGCCCTCGTTGCTATTTAAACGTTTTTGTCTTCTGGGGGGGGGGGGGTTGGGGGGGCGCCCACCGGAGTGCCCCCGATAGACAAATTTCTCGCGTAGGAGGAGGCACCGTTCACGAAATCCCGAATCGGCCAGTGACGAGGGAGCCAAGAAAAAAAAGTGAACGGAAAAAAAGGAAAAATTAAGGAAATTCGCCCTTCGGCCTAAAAATCTAAATACAGGACTCCTGCAGTTTTGAATCATCAGACAGTACCATCTGCAGGGAGACCTCATTCAGTAGTGCTCGACGAAAATACCACAAAAATGAGAGATGATAGAAAAGCCTAAAATCCTCCCAACCCCGTCCGTCCCCAGAAATTCTCCAGAAATAATACAAAACTACAAAGCGAAAGAAAGAAAGAAGGATGTCACTGCAGCACTTCCGACCCGAAAAATTCGGCCCCGAGGTGGAGATCGAACCCAGGACCGTTGGCTGACTAAGACAACGGAAAGCTCTACCGACTGAGCCACCCATCCAGGTACAATCGAACCAAGCTTAAGTTTGAATAATTCATTCCCAAACAAATTCAACCGTGGGCCCCCCCGCCCCTTACCGTTTCAGCAGATATTCACACAGCCGTGGATGACCATTTTCCGCCGCAATATGGAGCGGCGTTTCCAGGTAGGCTGTCAGAGAGTTGACATCGGCGCCGTGCCGCAGCAACAGTGAGACCAGCTCTCGGTCGCCGGCAATGGAGGCACGATGCAGGGCCGTTTCGCCGTGCTTACAGGGCCGATTCAGTAGCACAGAGATCAGATCATCAAAGGGCTCGGCTGGACAAGAGGAAAAATAAGGACAAAAAAGATTAGAACAAAAAAGTGTAAAAACAATTAATGGTGATTGAAATTAGTTAATTACTAGTTTAATTAACATCCTATAAGCTTCAAATCCTGTATAAAACTAAGCATAAGTAAGTTATAGGGTTGGGCGACTCGGTCTATGTAGTTGAAATTTGTAGTTGAAATTTTGTTATCGTCCAGCCCTGAGCTAAAACCAACCGACGAAAGTTATATAAAATAATTATAAACCACCACAAAGCTTACCATATTTAAGTATCAGTTTAACAATGGCCACATGATCGTTGGCTACGGCAAGATTAAACCCCGTATTTTCCTCAAAATCCTCTAACAGCAGATACTAAAAATAAAGCCAAGGTTCACAGAAGCACACAAAACCAACGAACGTTCTGCAGTATTAAAATTTAAGAAATTATCAACTCAATTACGACAAAGTATTAAAAGCGAATCTAAATAAAAGCTTGCTGGCAAGCTAATCCCAGAGAAATCACGAAACTAATTAATCATCAACAAACCAACGCATAACGTCACTCAAAAACAAAGCCTTTTAGTCCGAAACAGGAGAGAGCCAACAAGCTTCAAAATTACCATCTCAAGCATTCTCTTACAAACCCTCCCCCCCCACCCAAATAAACTGTTCAAACAGTTAGTCATCCACACCTCTCTAAAGTCAGCCGCAAACATGGCCTTCTGCGCGTACAGGAGCAGGAGTTTCACAATGTCCGCATGGCCCTCGCGTGCCGCAATGTGAAGCGCTGTGGCGCGCTGCTCGTCAAGGGCGTCCACAGCCGCGCCCGCCTTCAGCAGCAGATAGGCCACATGGAGGGCGCCGTGAGCGCAGGCCGCGTGCAGAGGCGTCATACGCTCGGCGTCTTTGGCCTAAAAATGCGCAAATAAAAGTAAGTACAGTATACCATGCCAAACAGTGGCCCACGGGCAGCATTTTTTTGGAATCGGCAATTCTTGGCTTGACTTTTGTAATCCAAAAAGCGCCCCCTCCCCCCGAAAATAAACGAAATGACTGAATCACTCACAAATTTCCTCAACTCAGTGTTTGGTTTGAAGAGACATGGCAGTGAGGATTAAAAAATGAAAAAGCGCCTACGCCTTTTCCGGTCTGGTTTCTAAAAATATATACTTTATATAGACTAATTTCAAAGGTTAGCTCAGGACAGGCGCTCACAGTTCGGTTCCAAGATTTTTTGGTCAGACTTTAGTTACTATGCTCCCTTCACAAATCAGACAGTAGTGACCTATAACTCAATAACTAAGAGAGTAAACGCTTGTCACACTCATAGTTATTATGTACTCGAACCTACATACTGTGCCAAAAGAAAATACCAGAAAGCCATAAAAACAATAGAATTGTTCAAGAGGGCCTAAAATTTTCAAAACAGAAAAAAAACCGGAAAAAGCTTTCCTCAATCCATATGAAAATATTCGGTATATACTTCAAGCGTATACGTACATCAACATCAATTTGGCTGCATTTCAGCAGTTCCATGGCAACCACATCATTGCTTCGCATGGCAGCATAGTGCAGGGGGCGCAGGCCATAGTAGTCCTTCACGTTCACATCTGAAACAACAAGCACAAAACCCCATTGGCTCTCTCCTGTTTCGGACTAAGGTTTTGCTTTAGAGACTGCAGGCAGGCGTTTTTCATTATTTCTTTATGAACAAGCACAAAAACGCATACACCAAACTACATATACAGTACAGCTCACGTAAAGTTTAATTAAAGTTTAATAGCTCAGTGCAATTTAAGCGATGTTTCAAAAGCAAATTTCACAACATCTTTAGCAAAATGTCGCAAAATTTTGCCGACATTTCGCGAAGATTTGGCGACATTTCGCGAAATTGGCACATTTCGTCAGATTTGGAACTTCGTCTAGATTGCCACTTTGACGTGATGACCTGTACTGTAGATTAGAAGAAAAAACATAAAACCTACAACCGTCTGCCCATCTATAGGATATTTTTCCCGGTACAGCGTGTTCTGGGGGGATTTTTTGTATAAATGAGCCAACAAATTGAGTTTTTTGGTGTATTTTGCATGGTGAAACGTTAAGAGTTCTCAAAAGTGCCAGAATTTGGGCTAAAAATACACATTTTCATGAAAAAATCTCCGGCGAAACAGGACTTTTTGAAAATTTGCCTGTTTTGAGCGAAAATTTGGGTACACAAAAAGTCCCGGGTGCGAAGCAAAAATCCCGTGAGGGGGCGATTTCGGGGAGGGAGCCCGCCCCCACCTGTAAAAAATACCTTATCTATACACGCATAAAATAACCACTGATCAAAGCACCCGGAAACAGAAAAAACCGTGCAAGAAAAACCTCCGGACCAAAAAAATCGGCCCAATCGCACCTACCCGCATGATTTGCCACCAGATAGGCAATAATACTCTGAGTTTCCTCCTCCGGCGAAAGCACGGATTCCCGACCCGAGGTCTGTCGTTCCGTTTTCGAATCCAAAAATTCGTCTTCTTCTTCATTATCAACCGGAATTTTATCAACCGGAAAAGAGGCAAACAGCAGGGATGCTTCCTCGTCCAGCTGACGTTTGATATCCTAAAAAAGGTTAAAAATCAAATCCAATGAAAAATGGAAACAAAAATGAAAAAACGAGAAACTTTAACAAAAAGAAATGGGTTTATTCTAGGGAATTTTTTTGGGGGCTCTTTGGGGGGACCCTCGGGGGGGCTGGGCTTATTCTAGTGGGGGGGGGGGGGGGGGGGCCCCCCCCCCATAAACACCCTTCCCCCCCAAAAATCGTTCCCCCCCCCAAAAATCGCCCCCCCCCAAAAAAAGTGGGCGCCCCTTTTGGTACCAAATTTTGCCCTGAAAAAATCGCTCAGAAGGCCAAATTTTCAAAAATTTTCCGGCTTCGCCGGAGATTTTTACTCAATTTTTGCCCTTTTCAACACTAAATCTGCTTATTTTTGCTATGAAAATCAACTTTCATAGTATATGCCAGAAAAATAGCGCTATTTTTAGCATATTTTTCGAAAAATTTTCGCCCCCCCCCCCAAAATGCCTGGCCCCTCGGACCTTGGGGGGGGGCCCCCCCCCAAGAAGCCCCCCCCCCAAGAAAAAATCCCTAGAAAACCCCCAGGGGGGGGGGGAGTCATTCTTAAGGGGGGGGGGGATTTTTCAAAATTTTTCTAAAAACGTGCTAAAAATAGCGCTATTTTTATAGTAATCGCCAAAACAGTTCGTTTAGTGCAAAAATAGCGCTTAAATAGGCAAACAGCGACTAAAAATCTCCGGCGAAGCCGGAAAATTTTTGAAAATTTGGCCTTCTGAGCGATTTTTTCAGGGCAAAAGTTGGCGCCCACTTTTTTGGGGGGATTTGGGGGGGGGCGATTTTTTGGGGGGGAAGGGTGTTTATGGGGGGCCCACCCCCCCCCCCCCCCCCACTAGAATAAGCCCAGAAGAATAGTGAATATCCTCAAAATAATTCTTCCACATGTGTGCAGATCAAAAGTGTATATCAGAATTAAAGCGCATAACTATCTTTGAGTGTTCAAAAATAAAACGGCTCTGTTAGACTAGGACAAGTATATAAGTGTGTCTGTTTCGAGCTCTAAGTAAAATGCACTAATGTTTTTATTGTCACTTTACTTCACTTCAGTTTGGCACGAACTCCTTCTAGCTTAATGAAACTGCGGGCCCGATACCTCTCGGAGCGGTCATTTGAAAGATGTGGATTTAAATTCCAATCTGCGCTTCAAATTTTAGGGGTCACAAGTCGTACTAGAGTGACAACTAAATTTCCTGGCTTCATCTTATGTATACTTATGGCACCACTCAGTTTTGACAAACATTTTTACCAAAATCTAGGCTCAAAATCAAGTATAGATACATTTTCAACAAGTTTTTGTGGAAATTTTTCGAATTCTTACAATATTGCACGCAGCTAAAATTTGTGTCATTTCTCCATTTATTTTGACTGTTTTGGGTTGACTCCTTTGGCGTCAAGTTTTCCTGATCTTGTACCGAACTGCCAACTTTTGAGGGGGACCGGGCCCCCCCAAAACCCCTGGTGTTAAAATGTGGGGGGCAGGGGCGTATCCAGGTGGTCGTCGTGGTGGGCCCAAGGTGTCAGGACCCTGGCTTATGTTTACTGGGGGGGGGGGGGGCGCTCCCCATTTGGCGACCCCCAATTCCATTCCAGGTGCCCACCCATGAAAAGTCCCCCCCTAAATTCCTACCTCACCCCCCATGACACACCGTAACCCAAAAAATGCCAAATGTTACCATTTTAACATATGTAAATTTTTGAAACATTTTCCGGCTTCTCCGGATTTTAAAAAACCGTAAAACTTCGCAAACTGATTTTCAAAAATATGCCCCCCATTTTGGTGAGCCAAGGGGGGCAACTTTGAGCTCCCCCCCAAACGTTTTGGTCTAAAAATAAGCCAGGGAGCCTTTCCGAAATTTTTAGCTATTTTTAGTGCAATGTACGTATACTATGAATACGAGTCATGATCACAAGGCCTGGGTTTACTTTAGGGGGAGGGGCACATTCCTCTCGGCCCCACTCCCACTTTTTTGGACTTCTCCCACACTCACTATAAGGTGCCCAGAAAATGCCAAATTTTAAGGATTTTTGTCCAAAATTTTCAAAACATTTCCGGTCTCGCCGGAATTTTTTGGTCAAAAATCGCGTCTATTTTGGCTCTAAAACTTAATTTTTAAGCACTTTTTAGCTACAGGCTACTCTTTTACCTTATTTTCAGACCATTTTAAACGCCCCACTCTCGTGGGGGGCTCTCTCTGGGCTAATGTTTGTATCGTTTGCTATACAACTTACAAAGGCAAGAGAGGGTTTGGCCGCCACATCGTCAGCTGTCAGTGGCTGCAGTCGTTTCCAGCGGGCCGCAAAGTGCAAAGGCGTTATCCCATCCTCTGCTTCTGCGTTCACATCTACAAACAACCCATGTCGTAATTGTACGTATATACGTACGCACATATGTACATGCAATTGTAATACGAGAAAATTACCACCTAAAAGCTTTGGCAAATGCAATTACTCCCATGCTTAAGTCTAAACAAGTCAGCCATAACGCGTATATATGTACTCAGATTTTCGGTCTGATACATACTCAGTCAATATTCTAATTGAAGTACGTAGCATTTCTTGCCTTATAGAGACCACTCTCCCCATTTGCCCTCATGAAATTAATCATAAAGAAATAATGAAAAACGCCTGAACTGCAGTCACTCAGACAAAAAAGCCTTAGTCCGAACCAGGAAAGAGCCAAGGAAAGACCTGGCCGGAGTTAAAGTATATACAACCCAACCGACCTGCTCCATGCTCAACCAGCAGTCGGACCACATCCAAATGATTGTATCGGGCAGCAAAGTGGAGCGGAGTGAACAGGTGCTCATCCAGCCCGTTCACGAGGGTTTCCTGATGGGGGAGGGCAATCCCGGACAGCACTTCCTCGATGGCCCTGGCGTTGCCTTCACGGGCTAACTGAAACAAAACGTATAGATAAAATTGTGTGCTTTAAATAATGCCAAGGACAAGATTCAAAACGCATAATACAAGTCAGTACCTAAAGTGCCCAATAGATACAATCTAAAGACAAAACTTAAATGGGCTAGCATGGTGGTTACGTATCTCTTAGCTTAAAAACCCTTAAAAATGCCACCACTAACCCATTGGCGGATTTTTTGTTTTTGCAATAAAAAGGGTCTTCGGATCTTTAATTCTTTTCATACTGAAGAACTGAGAAAATTTTCCAAAGTTCTTGAAATTTTTAGGCAAAAATTGAAATTTTGTCCGAAAAATCGGATACATTTCACGCGTTTTCTTCATAAATGCAATAAAGGAAGGCGCGAAATTTTGTTTTTTGCCCATTTTCCTCTTTCTCTCCTTAATTTTTCCTACCTTCGAATCGCGATAGGGGGGGGCCGCCCCCGCCCCCCTGGATCCGCCCCTGCACTAACCGGTACGTAATATATATATATGACAGCGTTCATCAGAGTGAGACAAACTTTGCTGACCTGATGCAGGGATCGAATACGATTACGATCCAGCCGGCTCATGCTTTTTCTAAATCGCCCTCGATAGGAGGCTCCGAAGCCGCCATGCAGGCCATTCGGTTCGTCCGGGTCGGAGCGGGGCGAATTTCCCCCCACCGTCCGGGGGCTGGACCGAACACTGGCTGTCGAGGCGGTACTTTCTCGTCTGGAAGAGGACGACATTCGTTCCATCAGCAGAATTTCTGATTCTTCTCCGGCCGCCATGCCTGGCGGGCAGCGCAAAGATCTGGAAAAAGCAGAAAAGAGTTAGGAAATAAAGGTGGAATCGCGAATGCTACAATGCAATACAAATTAACTTTATTTCAAATTTTTTTCCAGAATCCGGTCCTCCTCCAGCCAGGTGCGCCGAATCCGGATCGAATGGCAGATAGGTGTCCGTGTCCACGTATATATATATAGGTGTGGCTGGCGCAAAAAAGGTTGGATAAACGTAGAAAGAGGCTCTGTCCAAAAAGGAGACAGGGGCACTAGCGGCGCCATTGTAGGGACGAGAGGAGATTTGGGATACGGGAGGTTCCCACAACTTTTTTGGAGGGCCCCTTCTGGAGACCCTCACCAGCCCTCCCCCAAAAAATTTGTTCTGTTTTTATGCCAAACATCCCGTTTTCAGCCGTTTCCAATCAGGGTATTTTTTACAGGGCCCCCCCCCCGAAACTGACCTCCCCCCCCCCCCCCGAAAATGCCTCCCCCCCGAAATCGCCCCCTCCCGGGATTTTTGCTTCCCCCCCCGGGATTTTTTGGAGGCCCAAATTTTTGCCAAAAATAGGCCAATTTTCAAAAAATTTCCGGCTTCGCCGGAGATTTTTTCGAAAAAATAGCTATTTTTAGCTTAAATCCTGGCATTTTTGAGAACTTTTTGCGTTTCACCATGCAAAATACGCCAAAAAATACCAATTTTTGGCTCATTTTTGCAAAAAAATCTTTCCTCCCCCGAAAATTTCTTCCCCCCTCACGAAAAAAATGCCTAAAAAATACCCTGTCCAATGAACATTCGACTATGAAGCAATTTTGACATTAGACATTATTTTTAAACTCGAAAACTTGATTGCCATTTGCCAACTTGTTTCCAATTCCAAAGTTAGGTCAATATTGAGTCTAGAAGTGCGTAAAACCGTTATAAACGTGTATTTCTCGCGATAATAAACACGTTAAGCCAAAAATTTGGACTTTTTTGAAAACTTTTGCAAAATTTACCCTAAAAATGCCCAATTTGTTGGAGACTGCCTCCCCACAGCTGGGGGGTAGCCCCCCCAGACTTTTCGGGGGTTTGGACAAATGGCTGGGGGGGTTACCCCCCCAAATCATATATAGGTGCAACGGAGATTTGGGTTGGGGGGCCGAGGCACCCACCCCAACTTTTTTGGGGGCCCCTTTGGAGACCGCCCCCAACCCTCCTCCAAAAAATTATCTAATTTTACGCCAAAAATCGCATTTTCAGCCGCTTCCAATGCCAAAACATTCAACTACATATGTATGTATGAAGCAATAGACAGGTTTTATACTTTTATAAACTCGAAAACTTGATTGCCAACATGTTTCCAAGTTCAAAATAAGATCAACGATGAGTCAGAAAGCCCATAATACAGTTAAAAACATGCGTTTCTCTCAATGATAAACACTTTTTAAGCCAAGCAATTGGACATTTTTGAAAAATTTTGCAAAATTTACCCCAAAAACACCCAATTTTTAGCCGTTCGGCGCGACTAACCAACCCCCCCCAAAAAATTTCTGGGGGGATTCAAAAAATGGCTGGGCGGGGCTACCCCCCCACTCCGTACACCTATGTATAATGTATGCCCTCAATCATAGTTTCCTTTGGGGGGGGGGTCGCGGGGGGGGGGTAATCCCCCCCAAAATTTTTGACCAAATTTACCCCCCCCCCCAGATTTTTTGACTTACCCTCCCCCAACTTTTGGCTACCCCCCCGAACCCCCCCCCCCCAACGATTTTTGGACCCAAAAAGTTAGCTAAATTTGGTCGAAAAATGGTCATTTTTAGAAACATTTTTCTAAAATTTGACCTAAAATCGCTTTAAAACGGTGCAAAAGCGCCTAAAACTTTAAGAACAAGCCTTATTTTGATGAAAAAAAGCATAGTTTCCCTGGAAATTTTGGTTGGGGGGGGGTAAACTTCGGAAATTTGGTGGTCGACCCCCGAAATGTGATGGGGAGTACCCCCCCCGAACCCCCCCCCCAAAATTCGGACCTCAGAAAATTCAAAAAATGGCCAAAAAATGCAAAATTTTCTGTAATTTAGCCCTATTTTCATCAAAATAAGGCTTGTTCTTAAAGTTTTAGGCGTTTTTGCACCGTTTTAAAGCGATTTTAGGCCAAAATTTTAGAAAAATTTTTCAAAAAATGACCATTTTTCGACCAAATTTAGCTAACTTTTTGGGTCCAAAAATCGTTTGGGGGTGGGGGGTTCGGGGGGGGGGGTAGCCAAAAGTGGGGGGAGGGTTAGTCCAAAAATATGGAAGGGGGGAATTTGGGTCGAAAATTTTGGGTGGGTGGGTACCCCCCCCCCCCCCCCCAAACCCCCCCCCCTAAGGAAACTATGAAAAAAAGGGCTAAATTACAGAAAATTTTGCATTTTTTGGCCATTTTTCGAAATTTCTGAGGTCCGAATTCTGGGGGGGGGTACCCCCCATCACATTTCGGGGGTCGGCCAAGATTTACCCCCCCCCCGACCCGAAGTTCCAGGGAAACTATGCCCTCAATTACATTTATATACACCTAACCTAACGCAGTGGCGGCGCCAGGGGGGGGGGCCGCCCGGGGGCCCCGGGCCTCCCCCTTTGCGATTTGGGCCCCTCCCTTTGGGGTTTCGGGCCCCCCCTTGAAAAATTTTTCAGCTGTTTATATGCATAATTTGAGTGTTTTTAAGAAATTTTTTTAAATAATCGGCAAATTTTTGCTAAAAATTGAAAAATTTTTGCTAAAAATCGAAAAAGTTTTGCTAAAATTTGGCAAAAATTTTTGATTTCCCAAAAAAAAGTCGCCGGAGTTTTGGGTCGGGCCCCCCCCCCTTCAAAAAATCCTGGCGCCGCTACTGACCTACAGCCTCTAGCTGTGTAACCTTTAGCTCTAAACCTATGCCAGCCAAGCTCTGGCGCAAGGAAAGCCATGTGTTAGCTAAATTTCTTTCAGAGTTATTATTACCAAGGCCATCAACTTACCGAGCTTATTAATAAAATTCATTGTCTTCGTAGTTTCCGCAGTTCCAAACTATTTATTTGCTAATTTTGAAAACGAAGCATTTGATCCCAGGTGACTTTTCCAAACAGTTCGAAGAGTCAACACAACGGCAATAATTCGTAATGGCAAACTTAAGATGTGCTCAATGACAAAGCTGAAATGAAAGGAAACGCAGTATTGTTGACTTTAAAATATTAAAGCTGTTGTCAAGAAGCAAAGATACTAATTAACTTATTCTCACTAGAAGTCCGCTTGAATACGGCGTTGCCTAACTTATTGGTTAACTAATTACTTATCTCTACCAGCTGAGCAGAAATTATCCAACCAACAAGCCAACCACCAACAGTTAATGGTAGACTGGTTCCGCTGAAAGCTACAAAAGAAAAGAAGAAGAAGAAGAAGAAGATGAGGAATGAGAAGATCTTATTAGCAGATGATTGATTGCTAGTTCCAGCTGACCATAAAGTTAAGATAGCAACCCTGTGTTGATTTATGATCAACGTTATGGAAATGTCGTCATGGCAATTCAGGCTACAGAAATGACAACCTAATGAAGTGAATAGACTTCTTGTTCAGTACAATTGGCAGCCAAAGATATGTTTGTCAGAACAGAGCAGGACTTTTGATGATGTCACAATTTCCATGAGGCTGTATCCTTCCGTTTCGTCTGACGTGCGCGTGCGTTGCTGTAGCAAATTAAAACTCTCTCAGGAAGCGGTTCGATCCCCGGCATGGACACTTTTTATTTATTTTTCTTTCCTTTTTTGGATTAATAAGAAAAATTGGCGATAGTAGAAATCTTTGCTAGCTGATATCTGTGCCGAAAATATCCGTTTTCAGTCAGGACCAAATCAACTGCAATGACAACGAAGAGTAATTTTGAACTGATGTTTAGCCAGTTTCCAAGTTCGCAAATTGTAGCGAACCAAGGAAGGTGTCATTAGTTCCTTAGTTTAGGAATGATTGCATGGTAACCTAAAAGGAACTGCAGAAATCCAGTAACTACTTCATGTGTGAAGTCTAATGCTGGGAATGACTCCATTAAATTCATCAAATATCCTTTTCTCAGTGATTAACCATCAGAAAGCACATTTCGGACTATTCAGAGTAGCCATTTCCAGCTAGCGTACGGCGAGTGAGCGTACAGAAACGTGTACTGGACGACAGGGTGGGCACTGGTTTGTCGGGAGGCACACGTTTGTGCTGGGGACAGGGAGGGTCATCGGTCTGCGTGCAGGCCAAAACGGCGAATCTGAAAGCTCTAACACTCTTACATAACGTACGAAAGTAGTGTGAAGTTTGACTCTACTGATCTTAGTAAAAACGTTGTCGTCTGACTTTATTCCCTAGGTTAAGACTAAATTACAGGTAACAACAGTGGTGTGTGACACTGGAGCAGTGTTCGGTCTTGACCAACTAGAAATCGGTGGAAGGAAAGATTACAACGGTTTATTCAGTTTAAACGAAAACTTGATGACAAAATTAGGATGAGACATAAATTTCGAACATAAACTATAAACTTGACAAAATATTAAGCAACCACGAAAACGCCCGGCGAAAGCCGGCTGAGCGACAAAGGTAGAATTTGACCAACTCCCAAAACGATGCAACCCAAGAATCCGGACCCAAAGTTCGCAACCCAACCATTCACTAAAGAACCTACACCCACACTACTTCTGAACAACCCAATATGGAGGAATACAACTATTAGCTATCCAGACCTACGAATTTAGACAAGAGTAATGCGAAATGATTGAACGTTCAACAAATGAAATGTTATTTTCACTTAGGCTTAGCAACTCGTGAATAATTTATATCTTTCCTGCCGGTGCTAACTTCACATAATACCCCCTCTTTTGGCCCCGGGCGGCCTCGGACGGGTCCACACAATTAGACAACTTGATAAAAAGAATGTTACTCACAGGTACCTTAGGTACTAGTAGAGGTAAAACTGTTGTAAAAATTACGTAAAAATAAAAAGAAATGACAGTGGTGAACATACACCATACCACGGTTGAGCACACAACTTTCTAACATGCTAACCGGCCAACGATAAAACTACTCGTAACTCAATCGAGACATTTTTGACAAACTACTGCAAAACTTACTTACCTACTTCAAAACGACCTACGTAAAAAATTTTTAAATTCCCGCCCGAGTACACCCAGGTACCAAAGGAGTAGGGAGCACCGACAGGAAACAGTAGCAAAACAAAAACAACCCCCTATTGTAAATATGAAAACTATGGTATATAATTATGACAAATATGTAAACGTAAATATGGCAAAAACTATTATGCATAAGACAAGCGACAAAAGAATCAAAAAATTGTACATGAATTATAGCAGCCAATATTGGAATGAAGTAGTAAAGACAATGCCAGAAAAATACTAGATTAGTGAAACAAGAAAGAAAATTAGTGTCATCAAGAAATTGTAGTATTCGAGGAAAAAGCGACGAAAATTTGAAATACAAAAAGAAGCATAAACCGTGTAACCAGATTTAGTAGAAAAACAAACAGAAAAGAGATAGTGAAAAACTAACTATACCGACACCGACAGTTACAACGGATATACCGAGGTGGCGAGCGCCCTGACAAAAAGAACAGAAAATGTCGTCAATTGAACCCCAATTTGAAAATTTTATCCCTGCGGCTCCCTCCCCACAATCACAACCATTATACTAGAACCCGAAAGAAGATACCAATCACCTATACATTGATTAAACAACAATACAAAAAATCACAACAGTAGGGTGGTGGGACAGTGTCACAGGTGTGCAGAAGATGGGACACTTGCGGTTTACTCCCCAGCACCGCAGACGAGGCAATTCCAGACCGTAGACTGTCACTGAGCCACGAACCCGTCCAGCCGGACCCTACCAGAGCAGACCGTACCAGGCCTCGAGGGGTCTCCTGTCAAAGTTCACCAAGTCCAACCCAACCAAACCAGGACCAAAGTCAAACGGGACTGGGACCAGGCACAAATTTATGGCCAGACAAGCCGTGCACCACCTGGCCCAGCATCCCCATGGCGGCAGGTAGACCGGAAAAAGTTTTCACAAAGGCCAAAAGACCGCCAGGCAAAGGCAAAAAGGCCCCCAAGCCTTCCAAAGGCCGGAAACCAGCGACCAAACCTAACCAAGAGCCGACAAGATGGCAGACGGGAACAGGCAAAAGAAGCCTGCCCCACGGCACAATAGACAGGAGAACCACAGGTGCCGCAACGACCACGGCGCCAGTCACCACAAACAACCAAAGGACGCAAAGCGCCCCAACAGTCCAAAAGGGCCAGACAGGGAGGCCAACAGAGCGAGGCTCCCAAAGATGGAACAGGTGAGCAGGCAAGGCATGCCCACCGACGCAGAAGAATGGCCGGCCAGCCGCAGGCAAGACACTGGGCCGACAACCAACCCAGATGGAATCAAGGCAAAGGGCACAGGACGCCCCAAAAAGTCCAAATAAGAGGCCAAAAAGGCCACCAGCAAATGGTGCCAAGCCACATGGCTACCACACAGAAGCATTGTGCGGCGCAAAGTCCAAGCCGACGGCCAACCAGACCGAAACAAGTCTCGGCCGCCCAACCAAACACCCACAGACCAGGCCATGGTTGGAGCAAACAGTTCAAGAGGCCTGGCAGGAGGGGAACCCAGTAGGGAAACCAGCACCTACAACCACCGACCAATCACGTTACATTCCTTCGAATTTTTGTATTATGCAACAGTTTTTATATCATTGGAAAGAGCAGAAAAAATGCTACAAAGTTGTCAAATTAGTTTTTTAATTGCATTAACCTGATTAAAGTTATAATTAATTAATTAAAATAACTAATAAGTTGCCTACAATAAGCCTTAAGGCTAACGGGCCAATCAGCGAGCAGACACACGCTTATATGAAAGCGTGTAGATAGTGCAAAGTGGGACCCCCCCCCGGAAGTTTCGGGGGGGGGGATCCCGAGTTAATGAACCGAGCATACTTTACATAATTTGTACATGCTAGCGTAAGAGTTTCTTACTCTTATCTATTATGTACTCTTGGTTCTACTCTGGCCGGCCGGCCGGCCAGCTGGTTTGGCGGGCCAACTCTACTAGAATACAGGATATAACAGAATTTTAGAGGATACTATGCTGATAGTACATATGAGATATTGCAACAACTATACAGCTGGTTTTATAGCCATGGAAAGTGAGCAAGAAAGCCATTTGCTGAAAGCACTCAAACTTATTGCGAGCTTAATCGTATGGAGAGCGAACACCTTTCATATGTATGTATATATATATATATATATATATATATATATATATATATATATATATATATCCGCATAACCATATCCTATTCCTAACAAAGAAATTCCAGAAACAAAAGCTGATCATTTGGCTTATGGAAACTAAGGAAGAAGTTCACATAAAACACAAGGAATTTGAGATGCGCCTATAATTTTTTGTCTCTCATTTTGCTGTACCTTATATTTGCCTAATCTCTACGCCTCCGTTGCTTAAAAAAACACTAATCAAAACAAATATAGTTTTTAATAAAAAATACTTTACAGTTTCATAGGATGATAAAATAAGAGAGCAGAGCAGGCAGTACAAAAATAACATTCAAACATTATTATGCAGGATTTAGAAAAGACGTATACACTTTTTTATGTTACTTTGAAAAGTTCTAACGCTTTTAAAACCAAAATTTCATCACAAAGAACGAATGAGCAATAGATATGAGCAATTTCGCTTCATCATCACTACTTATATATTCGTTTCCTTAGTATTCTACTTTCTCAGAAGAATATGTTACCGAAAATTTAAAAAAATGTGACAAGGTTTACACTTTATAACACAGTCTGAGGGAAAACCATGCTCTGTACGCTAACGGCTGACCACTTCGTTGTCGCACCTCAAAAAAGCCTTCTGCCAATTAGAAATGTATGTAACTAATGCTGATCATGAAAACACAATTACTCATCAGGGATCAGTGGCGCTATCCCCCTCCCCCAGCCTTAACTTTTGATTCTACGTCCAATAGCTTTAAAATTTTGTATGGGAGGCTGATAATGGAGGCTGACGAACTCAAAAACCAGAAATTTTAAAAATTTTAAAAATTATAAAATTTAAAAATTTTAGTTGGAATGGGGGGACCAAGGGGGATCAAAATAGTTTTTGTCCCCGATTTTGCTGCAAACTTGCATACAGAGGTTTTCTGGGGCGCTAAGCAGACATCTGAAATCGGCTTTTCGATGCAACTTTTTGTTAGCCCAGAATAAGCTTACATCAAGCTTGCGAAACACTGGATCCAAAAACGAATTTCAGATTTGCAGGAAACCCCACAAGTTTTACCACCTGGTTCCTACCTAACCTAATCAAATTTTGAAATTTTTTAAAATTCTAAAACTTAATTTTTGAGTATCTATTAAGTATTTGAATATCTTAATAATTTGAGTCTCGAGTATACACCCATATAAAATTTTAATGCTGCTGGTAAAAAATCACGAATTTAAAGCTGAGGGAATACCGCAAGTGACAACTCCTCTGTTTTGATATATATACACCGAATGAATACATTAAAATTTTTGTCAAACAAAATTTGGATTTTGCAAAATAATGTTTTTAGGACTAATTTATTCAGATGGATAACCGTCAGCGTTTTTGAACACTTTTCTCTGTGTAAACAAATTCACCGTCCGATATTCATAATATTGACAACATTTCATTCTCAAAATAAAACAAATTAAATTGCAACATGTGATACACAAAAAATTACAAATCCATTTAAGTTAATTAAAAAGTATATCAACAAATCAACACACAATACTTTTTATACAGCAAACAAAAAGCAAGCCAAAACTGCATAGACAAAACAGTATTTCCCGTTATCAAAGCATCGGCACAATAGAAAATAAGATCACGAACTGGGCAGTATCAAACTAACACAGAGCAACAGGAAAAAAGGAAAACAAAAATTCGAAAAGAAAAAGAAATTGCGGAAGCCGTGGATCGAACCGGGACCTGAAGTGATCGGCGGGAAATGGAGCGGCGCTGGGGCGCAGCTTGAAGTCGGTTGCGACAGGCGGCCCAAAATTCCTCGATCGGTTTGGGCCAATTTCGCTCCAGTCGCATAAATCGCCAGTAGAACTTGTACACCTTGCCATCCTTCAGGAAATAGGTGTTGTCTAAAACAGTCGGAAAAACCACGTAGTGGAAATCTGAAAAGGTGCAAATGTGCACCTGCAAACAGAGCAAAAATTAATATAACTAAAATCTAAATTCAAGCATTCAACATATAAAAATATTCATTGTATAAATCCACAAGTTCACAAATTTAATTAAAATTCTCCATTAAGCTCATATTATATACTGAATTGAAAAAACGTATAGCGAATGCTGAAAAACATATGCTTCTCTTGTTCCTGCAGTGTTCGTTTAAAATTAAGACAGAAAAATTAAATTTATCGATTTTGGTAGCTAAAGCCTAAAATTTCAACAAATTGACAAATTTAAGGTCCAAAAATGAAATAAAACTTAAAAATCTAATTAATTTCACACCTTCATGATCTGTGAAAGCGGAAGCGACGGGATAGGGAATGTTTTTCCAGTTGGACTCGATGGGACGGGGATAGTCCGGTTCCACCCGAAATTCGTGGAGATCCATTCGCCAGTATTCCGTTCCGGAAAAGAGGAAAGTTCGGTGATTGTAGCCCCAGACAAAGGCGGCGTCAATTCGCCCTACTCGATCCGGCAATCCTAAATCCGTCAACGGTTTCGGATATCCCGGCATCGGATAGTTGGCACTGAAAATCCAGTACTGTTTCCCTGAAATAGATCGTATATAATGTTAGTGAACAGTTTGCGACGTTTAAGTTTGATTTTTGGCGCCCGAATTTTGTCATACT
This sequence comes from Trissonchulus latispiculum, assembly GCA_030248195.1. Lineage (NCBI taxonomy): Eukaryota > Metazoa > Nematoda > Enoplea > Enoplida > Ironidae > Trissonchulus > Trissonchulus latispiculum. The sequence continues at coordinate 92,461 of JASAND010014300.1, forward strand.
CTTATGTATTATGTACTCTTGTTTGCATTGCAACTTGATTCTGGATAGAAAAAATGGATGTAAACTGAATCGATGTTGAAATCGAATCAGTATCAGCTAAACTAAACTAAACTAAGCTGAAATATTGAACATGTCTCAACGTAAGCTCAAGCTGTACTCAGTCAAAATACTGCCACACAACTGACCAAGTCAGACCCACCTACATAGTACTAAAATTGAAAGAAAAGCTTTAAACTCTTCATATACCAATTGTATTCACAGAACCTTAACAGAACCGCAATGAACGCTTGTCATACTCTTATGTATTATGTACTCTTGCAGTATCACTATTTCGTGGTTTTAACGGTTGTACCGATGAAGAACACAATCTTGTCCTTGCTCCGGATCTCATAGACGGCATCAATGTGAGTCGTATTTTCCGGAAATCCGTACCAAAATCTGTCCAACAGCAGCGGTTCCTCCAACAAATAGCCTTCCTCGTCCAGTCGCCAAAAATACTAAAATAATTCCGGAAATTCGTAAAATAGAACCGGATTTTGTGACTCCCGGAAAATGCGGTGTTGTTGATAAACAATTTACATCGTATTACTTGATTTCATACTCAAAATGGATAACATTTGAAAAACCATTAATTCTATCGTAGTCCTCAAAAAAGTGGATATGTAGAAACTGTGACTATTCAAGATAACCCCCCACAATTCTGTAATTTTATTCTAAAACAAATAATTCAACATCCATTTGAGCATGTGCTGAAATATCCAAGCCATACACAAAACGAAACACACTGAAATTCGCTGCAGAAAACTACTCACAATTCACAAAACTGTGCCAACCCATTGTCAATTGTCCAACTCGCCATGCGCATACCATCCAGACAAACCAGTTAATTTTAACTCTACTCTACTCTACTCTACTCTTTCCAGAAGACGGAACCGCTTCGCTTACAGGTCCTCTGAAAGCCACAATCTCATTGCGGACTTTTGCCACGGCATCCGGCGTGACCTGGCAGTGGTCCGGAGCCGAGGGCAGAGTTGTGGTCGGCGTGGTGGCTGTGGTTGTGGTCGTGGTGGTGGTTGAGGTGGTCGTTGTGGGCTCCTGTGGCTCCGTGTGACCGCCCCTGCCTAAACACTAACCTAATTGATGGTTAATTGATGCAATATGCAAATTAGGTAAACTAGGAGCTAAGCTGGTGCTTTAACTAATGCAGCATGCTGAACTGGCTGAACTAGGAGCTAAACTAGCGATTGCGGAGTGCTTTTGCTCTCAACACTTAAATTCAATCTTTGCCGAATTGGGGAAATGCTGAAACTAAAGCAATATCACGAAATACAAACTTAAAACCATCTTGTTACATATAATTTTTTGGTCAGACAGGGGTTTAAATTATCCGAAGGGGGAAACTGTTCAACCCAAGCCCTCCAGTCATAACTAACTGTACACAAGTTTGCGAAGACAGTTATGCTGTTAACGTGTAAAGCATGTCATTTTTCGGTACGCCCACTGCGGTTGTTTCAAATCCAGTTTCTGGTACAGTGTCTGCCTCTTGCAACTTAAATAGTCACTGCACAGCTGTCACACTCTTATGTATTATGTACTCTTGCTATTACAAAATGTATTATGTACTCTTGCTATTACAAAATGTATTATGTACTCTTGCTATTATGTTCAAATCTAGTACTGGAAGTACGGTATTTACTGTACCGTAAAGGGACTGTAACTGAATGACGTCGATGTAGGGTAAAGTGAATGTATCGGGATCCCTGCGGTAGTAGTAAGGATACATGAGGGAATCTTTTCTGTCGGAATGACCCAGGCCTAGACTGTGACCAAATTCGTGGGCCGCCACAGCAAACAACTGAACACCTGCAACAGACATAGATATAATAAACAGAAATAAATTAAATAATTAAAAAGCCATAAAATAATAGCTTGCAACAACTTTTATGTCTTTATTAGGATCGCAGATTAACGAAACCTTCTTAATCTAGAGACGTTTACATGAAACTAAAATGAATAATAACAGTGAGAAAGATAGTCAAAACAGCTACCAGTCCACGGATCCCAGAGGATACAATGAAATTCAAATAAGATGATAATCAAAACGCAGACACCGTGCCTACGTTTTGATTATCATCTTATTTAAAATGAATAATAAATGAGACAAAGCAAACGAAAGTATATATAACAAATCAAAAATTCTTGAAATAAATACAAAAACCTCAATCCTAACTGTAGCATGAATATCATCGAAACAAAAACGTTTAATTTTGCGTATTTTTCAAGCAGGGCGTTTCAGCTTTCATCCTTTTGCCAGAATTATTTTCTCACATTGCCACTTGCCGACAAATCGGCAAAATTTGTGGTGCAGCCTCTTCAGAGATGCATTTTGCAAGACGCCTATAGAGTGCCTGGTACGGCAAAAAAGGGTGCAAATGCAGCAAAACTTTGACAAACTTGCTGGCAGGAAAACTTTTACTCAACAGGCGCGCCTAAATTTAGTCATCAATTTTTCAACACACCTCCTTTCTTCCAAACTTTTAGATAAAAAAGTTGACAAAATGTGAATTTGCGTACACTCTAATTTTTGGAAGATACTAATGTAGCGCTTCTACCAGGGCTGGTGGATCAGGAAGAAACCAAGGACAAGCCCGAACGGGAGGCGTCAAGTACCCTTGTACCCTCGAAACCAGGACCTAGAAGAGAGAAGGGAAGAGGGAGGTTCAGCTTTTCACTCACCATTGAAAGTAAAGAATTGGTCCCGCCGGGGATCGAACCACGGCCCTTCTGACTCCGGAGCAGACATGCTAACCACTACACCACGGGACCATCAGCTGAACTCCCATTGCAGGCTTATCAATCTTTCCTATGCCTGCTTCCCTTACATCTCCCCCGGGTTTCTTTAAGACGCGTCCCGCGGCTTACTCAACTCGGAATCGAACCGAGAGCGCATCCAGCGCAGGGCATTCTGAGCCCAACGGATCCGTGCTCCCCCGACACACGTTCCAGACCCCTTTAGATCCAACCAACCAGAAGCAACTAATGGGGGACCGGAGACAGGAGTCCAATCCGGGTCCTGAGGCAGCCTCGACACATGTAGCGCTTCTACCAGGGCTGGTGGATCAGGAAGAAACCAAGGACAAGCCCGAACGGGAGGCGTCAAGTACCCTTGTACCCTCGAAACCAGGACCTAGAAGAGAGAAGGGAAGAGGGAGGTTCAGCTTTTCACTCACCATTGAAAGTAAAGAATTGGTCCCGCCGGGGATCGAACCACGGCCCTTCTGACTCCGGAGCAGACATGCTAACCACTACACCACGGGACCATCAGCTGAACTCCCATTGCAGGCTTATCAATCTTTCCTATGCCTGCTTCCCTTACACTAACTAAAGCTTGCCTCCTAAACTGACAAATTTTGGCGCAAAAACTGCAAGAAGTCAGCAATCTGCAACCAATTTGCAATCAAAATAAAAATATTTGTGCTAAATAAAATACTAAAAAGACAGGATATTGCAATTAAGGGGAGGTCTCCTGCTACCAAATTTTATAGTCACCGATTTCGCTCATTTTTGACCATAATATATACCCCCACATGTGTCCAAAAACAAGACAAATTTTTAGAGTCTAGGGTCAATCCAGGTAAGAGATATTGCAGTTCAAATCCCTACAATTTAGTATTTACGCCACCATACCTCGTTGAGGGCTTCGAAGTCGTGTGCACATAGGATGACAAAAGACTACGGCATGGCTACTAGATTAAATTAAAGCCTCTATCTGGGGTTATTTATTGCTGTGCAAATGACAATGATACGCCAAGCACCGACCGAGAAACGGCGTTTGAACGATTTGCTCAAGCTCCTTCCGACTGCTATTTACTTCAAACTTTAACGCGCCCTAACGTTCTCATACTGCTTTGTAGAGACTTGGTGCAAGAAGATAAAATGTTCAGGACATCGAGAGCTTCAATTTGATATAAAATTTGGCTATATTTGAAAAATTTGAAAATTTGCCATTTTTGACTATACGCCTCCTGACATCGCACTGAGGCATGCGTATACAGTTAAACACCAGCAATTGCAGTGGAATTTAGCACACATCTTCCTTTCATATGTGCAAATTTGGTTGGGATAGCTCGGTTATCACCCGACTTATGGACCATTATATTCAACAATTTGAGAAAATGGCGTATTTTGAGGCAAAAAGCCAAAGCGGTGACCAAAAGTGTGATCTACTCCCAAGCAGCAGCAGCAGCAGCAGCAGCAGGGATTGCGCGTATGCAAATTAAAGCTCTATTTGTGTACTGTGTTAATATCTATAAGCGAAAGTTGTGCAGTAAATGGTTAGTTCAGGGCATGACGAAACATTTCTTCGGTGGCATTTTTGTAAGTCAGAATTTTTCCTAACTTTTTCGTTTTCCTATATTTAACACATGTCGGGGTCACCTTTGGAGGACTATTGTGAATGATAGGGAAAGTTTTGCAACAAACGCAACTGTCTTGTTTTGGGGACCCATGGGGACTACAAAATATTTGAAAATGAGAAAAATCGGAGATGGTCGAAAATTCGCGACCCCCCCCCCTAAGTCCAATCAAGACACTATATTCAATCCATAGATTCTTAATGCTGCCAACTTTTCGACGGAGTACGAATTTGAGTGGAGGTGGCGTGAGTCCCAAATAAGTCTAAACTGAAGTTAGAGGCAGCTTAAGGGGCAGTATATTTGTTACACTGTACAAAGTATGTCACTTTTGTCACAATGCATTGTCATCGTGCTAAGACTAACTAGCCAAACAAAAAGCCAATTCGACATTTTCGATTTCTAAGATTTTCCAGGTTAATTTTAGCCGTTGGCAATTGGTACGTAGCACCAAGAGTACATAATGATAAGAGTGTGACAAGCGTCACATTCTGTGCAATGAAGGCAAAAACTATGCGATGCGCGCTAACGGCTTACCCCCCCCCACAAATTGACCCCCTCTCACACCGCCCCTATATGGGTACGTGGTCCAAACGGGGGTCGCTCATTGCTTTGCATAATTACACGCTGAAATTAACAGGGGCCCAATTTGGGGAGGGGGTGCAAGCGTGTATGCTTAATACATAGATGTACAAAATATGCTAAGCGAGTGAGCGACCCCCGTTTGGAACTATGTACCCATATAGGGGCGGTGTGAGAGGGGGTCGATTTGTGGGGGGGGGGGTAAGCCGTTAGCGCGCATCGCATAGTTTTTGCCTTCATTGCATAGAGTGTGACGCTTGTCACACTCTTATCATTATGTACTCTTGGTAGCACTGACAATTTGAAAAATGAAAAAGTTATCTTTATTCGAACATTCATTTCCATCCAACTGTCTTTTCTTGAATCCAAATCACTTCAAGTTCCATGCCACAGGCATTAGGCAAAGGTTTGCCCCTGGAGATGTCTCCCACCCAAACCCAGGGTATGGGGGTGCCGGTGCTCATCCCCGGATTCTCAGCCGTAGAGCCAGGAGTGTCACCTCAAATGATGACTGCATCCGTGGAAGGGGGGCGGCCCTTCTACACAGACTCCTGTTACCTTCCCACCAAAGTGGTACCCATATTATGCGCTTTGAAATAAAGATGACTGGTCAAGTTGGTACAACTTTCCATGCCTACATTCTTCGACTTTCAAACTACTACTTTCTTTGCAACAAATGACAGAAGCATGTCCAAGTTTTCGAAGATTGGGAAGTGGGAACTTTCATAGTTCTAAATTAGGACACACTTAAAGAGTTCATCTAGAGCTAACAGAGGGCGGAAAGAGTCGTGAAATCAGGTTACCTTAACGAAGGCCATTCAAGGAAAGGTTGCTGCATTCTTAAATCAGGTTTCAAGAATCTCAGGAACTCGTTTGAGGACCTTACAGAGCAATTTTGAAGACCCCCCCCAAAATTAGCCTAAAGAGGTCTACTTTAGTGTCAAATCTAATTTTAGAACCAAAATTTAGACTTCTAGTTTATTCGTTTACGGCGGCAATTTTCTCGCATGTATGACAACAAAAGTAGGAAGGCAGCTTCAGCTAAAACGAAGCGAGACAAAAATAAAAAAAAGCTTGAAAAATATTTCCAGAAAGAATAATGAGTATTGTATAGATGTTTACTTGTCATGAAATTTTGCATTCTAAGATTAGACATATATACGTATATATATAGACACTGAATGATGACTTTCCCAAATCTTCAGTTAGAGTTATACTTAGCTCAATTCTACTTAATCACTCCTTCTAACTGATTCCTTTGGTGGATTAGTCAAATTAATCCAGTCAAGTCAAAACAACTAAATTAGTTTAATTAACTGCGTTTAACGTAAAGTTTAAAGTTAAACTTTAGGTTAAATGAAAAGAGCACCACAAAATTAAATCCTTCCATTTTCAGGTAACAAGAATCTGATTTTAATTTAATTTAATTTTAATTTTAAGAGTAAATATTTCAATTAATTATGCTTGGATCCACCTTCCCCAGTGATCGACCCCCCGTTGGCGCCGGGTCCGGGTACCCGCGAGGACCCGCGGGTACCCGCGGGCCGGGCCGGGTCCGGGTCCAACTTTAGGACCCGCGGGGCCGGGTACCTGCGGGTCCAAATCGGGGTCCGGGTCCAAAATACTGAAGAAAACTAGATTTAGGGATGTTAAAACATTATAATTTGTTCTTTTCTTTTCTAATAAAAGGTTGGTAGAACCATGTGTTAAGTATTGAGATACCATGTTTAGTTGCCTAGCTGGCAAAATATGTAACTAGAACTGGAAGTAGAAATATGATAACTCGAATTAATAACTTTTCATAAAATTTTGCAATGCACGCAAAATAAATCTAGTAAACATTACAATCCACCAAAAGTTCGTTCACGTTCTTTCAGAGCAATCGTAACCTTTCCGAAGGACAACCTCACACTGTCTCTGGACTCATGATAAAAAACTGCTACCATTATCCAAACGAGATTCCAATTCTGTAGCCATAGCACTCAAATCTTTAAAAATTGTCGTAAAGCGTAAAATAGACTTACCTAAAACTTATCACAGGTTTATTCACACTAGTACAGTAGTAAAGTAGCAGTGAAATTTAAGAATGCACTGAAGGTTTGAAATGCAAATAGCAAACTGATTTTTTCTTTACTTTTCTTTAATCCGGGTACCCGGATCCGGGTCTGGATGGGTCCGGGTCCGGTCAAACGGGTCCGGGTGCGGGCCGGGTCTGAAATTTTGGACCCGGAGCCAACTCTGCCCCGACCCCCCCCCCCCCTCATTTGCTACTAACTTTTCCGGTCAGCATCGATATTATCGGTCCAAGGTTCGGCATCGTCGAAATGAATATCACCTCCCAATTCTGCCCCCGGAAAAAAGGCGTGAGCCAACACCACATCAGGACCATCGAAATTGTAACCATCACCGTGTTCACCTCTGAAAAATATTTTCCAAAAAATGGAAAAAATTAAAAACCTGTTTCTGAAAAATTAAGGCAATTTAAAGTCTGCTATGCCAAAAACCAACTACATATTTAGAAATTATGCGCTTTCTATAGTGGTAAACACAGCTTCCTTATATAACACCTTAAAAATTAAGCTGATCTCAAATGCTATCAATTTGTGTCTTAAACCCTTTCACCAACCAGGATTGTGTACCTTAGAAATTCGATTACGATATCGGCACTTCGAGTGTCTGAGATCTCTTCGAAACTAAGACTGGATTTTCCGGACCAAAGTTGAACAGCATTGTAGAGCTCACGACGGACCCGGCCCGGACCCAAGCGACCCGTCCACGACTTCAAACTGAAATAGAGAAGAATTTTGAAAAATTGAAAATCTCACCAATTTTGGAAAATAAAGTGATCCAACCCAATATTTCAAATTCTAAAAGTCATTTTAATTTTTCGACATTTTCTGTGTCGTATTCCATATTCTGGAATTAAACAAAGAGCCGCTCAAATTTGCCGACTTAACGACAGCTTTTCTATTAGACATAAGAAGTTGACTATTCTTCCATCGAAACTGAAGTTTCTTTGCACTGCTCATCCAGTATACATATAGCTAAATAATGGAAAATTAAATCAATTTGCCGAGCAAACAATCTCAAAAACTGAATTTTAAATTTCTCGAGTTAGTCTAAAAAATTAGAATGCTGTGTAGGAAACCCATCCCTAAGTGCTACAAGTTCAGCAATTGAGCTGACTTCATATCACTAAATTCTTTATTACATAATCCGCAACTACAGAGACCAAACATTCGTATCCTTTTTTCAGTATATTCACTTCAAACTAACGCACAAAATTCAGCCAACAGCTAGCCCGGCAATTTTTAAAATTTCAAAAATTCAAAAATTAACTACTATCTTAATACCACCCAAGTGTTGTATCCAAACAATGCAAGCAGGCTTAGCAAATCAACTCATGCAACATGCAGCATGCTATACTTACCCAAATTACAGCATAATCTTCGTAGAGCCAGTGTTGCAAACATGCCGTAGAATTATCATAAAACGTATGGGAAAATGGGGGGAGGGAAGAAAAAAATTTGGGGGTCGGGGGGGGGGTTCGATCTAATCAGATCCAGCAAGTGAGTAGCTCACTCAAGGAGGTTGTGATGATTCAAAGAGACCACATCGAACAACTCCTGAGTGAACTGAGCCCTTGCTAGTTCCAGTCAAAACCAAATCGATCGAATTCAATCGATAAAAATCGATTAATCAATAAAATCGATTAAGTACAGCAAATATGAAATCCAAAAAAATTCCTGCAATCAACTGACGACGGATTGCAATGATCGGACCAATCAATCAGAAATCGATAAATACGTTTCTGATGCGAGCAAAAATGTTGGTGCCAAGTTCACACAGGCTGCTAAAACACTTACAACATACAAAAACAAAAGGTCGTGCCAAATTTCATGACAAACTGCCAGGAAATTATATATATATATATATATATATATATATATATATATATATATATATATATATATATATATATATATATATATATATATACGTATATATATAGCGGAGCCGACAGTAAACACACTCAAGTAAATCTGAAAAAAGTTTTGACAGGATCTCAACAACAAATACCGCACTTTTCGCTCTATATATACAGCTGCATTTCCAGGGTCTTTATCAGCCAAGGTCACAATTGCTACTGTTTACAGCAACACACTGCAAAGCAGGCAAAGCTAGACACGCAAGCAATGCGAACGCTGATCACAGCACGGGCACGAGCACGCAACAACTCAACGCAAAAATATTTTTCGAAAACTATAGATATACCAAGCACAGTTTTGAAATGCTAACCTAAAATCACTCAAGATTCAAGACAACAAAACCTTGTCTACGTACACTACGACTATTGTACTGGCACAGCATCGCACACGCATGCGCCTAGAAGACCCTTTTTCCAAGCAGACGCCCAGAATCCCCCCAAGAAAACATTTCCAACAAATCCCCCCTCCCTTCTAAAAAATATCATACCTGTAAGAAATCCGCTGCTTAGCCCAGAGAAAATCCCTCTGTAGGTCTTCTCGCTTATCGCGTCCCCCTTGTCGAGTGCCATTTTCGGGCACTGGTCTCCCCAGACCCCCGCCAGACGTCGGGTCCAGCCGGTCCGGGAACCCACAGCGCTTGTGACGGAGCAGAGCCCGGGTGGCCTGGTCCAGGCGCCCTGTCGGCGCCAGGCCCGCAAATCGTTGCAGCTGCAGCAGGCCAGAGCGTATGGCCCGCTCGTGCAGCTGGCTGCGAGAGTTGGCCCGGCCGCGGGCCAGGTAGCCAAACTGGGACAGGTAGTTTTGCTGAAATGGAACACAAAAAAAACAAGAAAGAACATGATAACATTCAATGATGCATTTATCATTAAAGTGAAGTGGAAAATGGTAAAACTTAAGGGTCTTCTCATGAACAGACTAAACGGATTGGATTAACTTAAATGAATTAGATTAAAGGAATTAAACAGATTAAAAAACTTAGTCATAAAATCGTGGATTAACACTTAAACGCATTAAGCTAGTCAGTGTAACTCTAGGATTAAACTTTATTCAGAAAATGATTAAAGTTTAAGTTAATGTCAAACGGCTTCATAAAAGCCTATGGCAAACTACGCCTATATGTTTACAAAAACGTGTTTACCGAGAAAAAACAGATTTTTAACTCCAACTTAACCAGTCTGCCAAAGTGTGCTACATCCGAACAAAAATTTCAGCACATTTGATAATTCGCGTTCGCGAGTGCAGGACCCTGGGTATTAAACTGCGCTGAGACTAGGAGACACCAGATACGTGGTAGTTTGTCATTAACTTCTAGGAACAGAAAGGAACCAAGGTAGCGGGTGGTGTGCAAAATTTATGAAGTTTATGTGTAAACGAAATGGAAGGAAATTTGATATCAGAGATAGCAGCACTGAAGCACATTGCAAATTATTGCAAACGTTAAGGGTTTGCAGCAATAAAATGTAGTGCGAGCCGCGCAGCGGCAGTAGCTTAGCAATAATTCCAAAACGCAGCGGAGATGAGATATGTAGACTTATGCAGTAACGGCAAAAAGCACAAGGTTTAATGTTACATACTTTAGGTTTCAAGTTTCGAAAATTTCATCCAACTTCCAGAAAATGTTTGGGTTAGCAAAGTGGCAGGAGGGGGGGGTGCTAGTACCGATTTTAAGCCAAAATAAAATGTCATTCCAAAAATCTGATCTCTGGGGGGGTCACTAAACGTTAATTAGTCAAACGCAATTATTTGAATCATTTGTGTGCTTACCACACCGCAAACTGTGTGCCAGCATTCAGCAAATGATATAAAGGCAGAAAAATAGCTATATATATATATATATATATATATATATATATATATATATATATATATATATATATATATATATATATATATATATATATATATATATATATATATATATATATATGCACTTCGGAATTTTAAATAAAACCAAAATTTTCAGGGGGAAGCCGAAACATAAATTCTGCAGCAACACATTGCACTTTAGCTGCTTAGCTTAGATCAAAGGTACCGACATAGCACTAAAAACCCACATGTTTATGCGTATGCATTAATTTTTATGCATTATGCAAAATATATTATGGTTGCATTGCAACCAACTTGCAATTTTGATGCACAGACTAGGGATGCACACGTTCTCACAAATTGTTACTACTGCAGAAAGCCCTAGAGAAAAGATAACGAAATTGCATAAAACAGCTAAAAGTGTCAGCAAAAACTTCACCACGTGAAAATGATTTAACACCTCTACGTATATATACTATTTTGCGTTTTACCTCCTTTTCCGTGTCCATATTACCTGGCCCAGCCCCCTTGTTACAAACCCTTGTAAATGATTGTTAACAAAAATTATAAAAATTGGACAGTCGAAACTATATAAAGTTTTGTTAAAAATAGTTATAGACATAGGTTTTACTCATCTGAATCTGAATCTGAATACTCATTTGAATGAAAGCAACCTAAAGAGTGTATAATTTTGAATAAAATCAATCTAACCGAATATATATGTCGTAACGTTTTAGCTTCGCCAGAACTTTTTAGCTAAAATGTTTAATTTTTCGTAAAAATTAGGCAAAATTTTGACATTTTTTCTAAAAATTTAAGATTTTGTTGCAAGTTTATATAAAAAATTCGCAAATTTTAATATAATAAAATTTGCGTAAATGTATACTTGTAATAAAATTTTACAAACATATTCTTGAGGAGCAAGCCCTTAAAGTTTTAGTTCATGGTGCAAGCCCCCTCAAAATTTTTTGGGGACAAGCCCCCCCCCCCAGGACCCGACCCTATGTTCACGTACACGTACAATTTTCGGAGAAAATTTTTCAAAACTATTCAATTCATCGCCAGAAAATAATTCGAAATCTACACTACGCACCACAGTTTCACTGAAAACATCCCCATCCTCGTCTGCTGCAGATTCTCGCTCGCTGGACTGGGTCAATACGGGGGTCTCTGCCGCGGTCAAGGGTACCGAAGAAACCGCCAGACGACAGAGAATCAGGGCAAGGAAAAATGATCGGAAAATGGAAAGGAATGAAGGAAATCGAAAAATCGCATGAAAACTGACGCCTGAAGAGCGTCTGGTCTGGTCCGCTATAGCCATGGAAGGGGTGAAAAGAATCTGAAATAACATAAACTTTAGTTTAGTTTATTGCTTGCTACTAACATAAATAAATAGATTAGGGGCGGGGGGCTAAACAAAACAATTTTCCAAATTCCAATTTTTCCAACAGTCTGAAGCGTTGGTAAAAATTTTGTGTAAAGTTTTCCACTTTTGCATATTCCTGTGTAGTTTTCCGTACACGGAAAATAAGCAATAGATAGCTTGCACTTATGGTCCCTCTTGGGCAAAGTTCAAAATTGAAAAACAGTTTAAAATTAAAGCCAGCCAACCAAATTTAGGCTTACTTAACCAGGGGGAAAGGTTCTGTCCGCCAGCCCCCTCCAAACTCCTACTTCTCCCACAAATCGAGAAATAGCAAAATTTAAACTATTTTTACGTAAATTGGATAACATAAAGGGCTTTTTCCAAAATTAAACCCTAATACGCCATGATTTAGCCAAGTTTTAAACCATAAAAAACTGAACCCTGACTACCGGAGATGAGGTTCCGAGAAATCTCTACAAAAAATCCAAAAATAGCTGAAAACAATAGAAGCCGCCGACAAAAGGAAGGGAGCGGGGCGGGCGGTACACAGTAGAAGACAAATTTTTCAGACAAATTTACAAACTTTGCAGAAACCAAAAAAGATATCCTAGAAATCTAAAACAGAGCCCACTAAACCTCACTATCCCCCATATCATTTGAGGAGCAACATAACGGCAGTATGTAGGTCGAGCAGAGCCCACTAAACCTCAATACCCCCCCCACATCATTTGAGGAGCAACATTAATGTAAGTCCCTAACAACTACGTATTCAAGTAGTGCATCTGAAATCTGAAAATCTGAAAAAGGGGTCCCCCTTTTCTATTCCTATCCAAAAAGATTTCTTCAAAGGAAAACGAACCACACAACTCGACAAGGAGGGAGCCGGAGACACAACTCTCCAGAATTTCTGAAGTGAGATAGAGAGAAGAAGATAGAAAGAAGGAGCGAGAGAACTTGAAAATTTAATTTGCACTTTTCACCAAAATTACATGAACACAGAGATATAGAGCATCATCAGAGCCTACGTTCGGTATCCAACTATCAATATATATCTCTGATTGCATGTACGTATGTAAAATATTATATATATGTGTGTATATATATCATGATGGTGTATGTATATACTTATATGATGAGATTATATGATTAATAATTTTATCCATATGACATGATTATCCCTATATAATCTAGCCTACACTCAACAAAAATTTGTAAAGTATATTATAGGAACAAGTTAGGTTACGTACCATTGTTTATATGTAACAAAAAATACTAATTCCGCGTGAAAATATGCTATATATGCACAAACAAATAAAAGAAAAGAAAAATTAACTGGCTCGTTCTTTCATTAACTATAAAAACCAGATTAAAATTATCGCTGTAGCCAAAATTAAAACTAAAACTAAAAATTATGCTAACTAATATTTACGTATATATTTATATCTTAAACCAATTAACACAGACTATGTGAAAAATAAAAGTTATCTACAACTCAACTTCAAACACACTAAAACGTAGCACCATAAGGCGTCGTGCTGTGCTGAGGAAACAAGTGTAGCAGCAAAGCACGAAGACCAGCCAGTCAATAAGTCTGAAATAAAGTTGTACGTACGGAGCAATTACTGATTCTAGGTGGGAGCAAAAATGGAGGGAAGCAGCAACAACTGCAGAAAATGTCGCTGCAAGCAAGAGACTGCAATAAATTTAGCAATTTCGAAGACATCCACCTCCCCCCCCCCGCCCTGGTGAATCGACAAAAGCAACCAATCAGCGGAGAAAAGCGGAAATAGCCAGACAACAGATGCGCAGAGTGACTCATTCAAGGACATCTACGTAGAGTGAGACAGTGTGTTCCAGTGAGTTAGGATAGAAATATTCGAAATAGGTGGAATTCAAAAACACTAGGAAATAAGAAAATTTAAAAAAGTAAAACTGAAAAAAGAAATTTAATTTATTCAATTTAGTCTGTTTGATTCGAAACCTTGAAAATTAATTTCAAGCATTAATCCAAGTCTTGCGGTGCTGATGAAGTTAAAATTATTTTAAACAAATAAAAATTACAGAACATATCGTAAACAGGATTCCCGTTCTCCAAAACTCTGGAAGAGAATCTTCAGTTTTGCTGAAAATCGATTTCAAAATCTGAAAAATTATCTGCAAAATTATAAGCTTAATTTATTGCTGTCTCTTTCACTGCTGTTTTTGTCGTTCGTGCGCTGGGCTGACAGAGAGAAAGAGAACAAAGACAAACCGATTTTAATCGTTTATAAAAAATTTTTTCAAGGCAACAGGGGAGAGGGCGCAGACAAAAAAAACGCAAAAACGAGAAATACTGGGTCTACGTATACGTACATTTGGTTTCATTAAATAACATAGAACAGATAACCAGCAAGATAAGATATACGTCGTTTCGTACGTATCAAGAGGAAAGCCATAGATAAATTCCCTCAAGGAAAAGCAGCAAACTCACTCACTCACTCGTCTCTCAAAGTTCCCTGATATTTGTCAAAATTAGTTCCCTATTCAATCTCAACACTTCAACTAAGAAATTCTTATCCCCCCTGCCTCTGAACCCTAGAGCGGTCTAGCCCTACCCCCCTCCTCTCTACGTATATACGTAAACACATATTCATACATATAGTCAGAGGGGGGAAAAACATGACGGAAAAGAAGGGGAAAAAACATGGTCGCCTACTCCCCAACCATAGCAGGTGCTGCTGCCTAGTATAGCCCATTAGAAAGAGCAAGTCTAGAAGTATACCCTACAGTACCAGATTGGTTTCTAAGTTTGATTCTGTAAGTACAGTACTTGACCAAAGTTGACCTCCCAAAATTGGCCAAAATGCTAAGGATTTTCGAAAGTTTGCTAGTCTATATCTAACCAACTATCAAACTTTGGCTACTATAAATGGGCATGCGGGCATAATTTGACTTGCTCTGTCACATGGCAATAGTGGTTTTCCCCTGCGTACACCCAGTAAAAAATTTGACCATGTTTTTTCCCCCACATTGGGTCCACTAGAGCGGGGAAAAAAACATGGTGACGAAATTTTAAAATTTTTGCGTATGCTTCAGGAAGGCGTAACTAATGCTTCTATAGGAAAGAGAATGCTTTAAAACCACTAAAAACCTCAAAATATGCCAACTTTAAGCATTTTTGAAGCTTCTAGCTCGAAAATTTGATTTGCAGCATCAATATGCCAGGTTTCATAAGTTTCTATGGTAAAAATGAAAATTTTGAAAAAACTTAAAAAATGATGGAATATTGCAATTTTTAACACAACTAACTTGTTTCTAGTGATATTCTGCATATTATGGCCAGTTCCCAGCAGGTTTCATGCCCAAACAGGTTAGGTACGGCAGATTTAGCATTTTGACCAAAAAATCGGGTTTTAAGCTTGCTGTGGTGAGGTTAGAAGGGTGCCTAGGTAGTTTTGCACGCTAAAAACAGCTGAAACAATGCTTTTAAACCACTCTAAATGGTTGGTTGGTAGAAATCCGTGCCATGTTTTTTTTTCCCCGCACCATGTTTTTTTCCCCGATTTGCGGGTAAAAAAACATGGACAAATCCTGTTACTGCCAAAGCTGAGTGAGGTATAAGAGTAGTTTGAATATACGGTTAGATAGGTATTTGCCCACGGTACATAACGGTATACTCAAACCGATCCAAATCCAAGCGAAGAAAAAGTTGGGGGCTTGCTTCCCTATTTGTGTTTTTCTTCCCCCCCCCCTGACTATATATACGTTTATCATAGGGGTCGCGGTAGCGACCCCTATAATATGAGTGAAAATGGTCGAATGACCGTGTAAAACAAGGCTGCGCAGAAGCTGCGCAGATTCCTGCGCAGATCCTGCACAGATTATGTGCGCAAAAAATTGTACGTGTCGAGTTTAGTATGTGTGCGAAGTTTCATCCCCGTACCACTTTCCGTTAAAAAGTTATGCCAAAAATCGCTTACGAGAGTGATGTTTTTTTTCCGGTTTCTCGCTTTTGATGTCTCATAAGGGGGTTTTGTAGCTTGAATAACTACAGATAGAAAAATTTTTGCCTATGAAACCCATATATATTCTTGTAGTACAAATCAAAAATAAGAGAATAAGCTAGCTTTTATACCTCCCGGAGCCGGAAAATATTTGTCAAAATTAGTTCCCTATTCAATCTCAACACTTCAACTAAGAAATTCTTATCCCCCCTGCCTCTGAACCCTAGAGCGGTCTAGCCCTACCCACCTCCTCTCTACGTATATACGTAAACACATATTCATACATATATACGTTTATGTATATATACACATTGTACATGTACATTATATATTATAATAAATATGATCAATTAAGAGTAATTATCTCTAAATACAAAATTCACTTTACATATAGACGTACATTCACACTCAAGTTTAAATAAGGTTCGGGTACAAGAAATATTATATAACCAGGGTTTTCTTTTTCAAAATCGGACCTGTGTAAATCTTGTGTAAATTTAAATTTCAGTGTGTATTTTTGTTTGAAGCTGTGTAAAATCTAAAAGTGTTGTTCTTGAGATATAATAGGAAATAAAATAAATTTAAGCGTTATTTTATTGCAACAATGTTATTTTCGGATCATTCAATCAAAAGTTCTGGCAACTGCACTTGTGTAACGTCCGTGGGGGACACGTCCGTGTAACGCAGAAGAACCCACGCGGGGGGTCTGGGGGGCGGAGTCCCCCAGACGCTGAGGAATTTTTGTAAATTGTAATAAAACTCGCAATGGAAAAGTCTAAAAAGATTATATAATCCATTAAATGCCAAAACTAGGATTGGACAAATTCTAATTTCTGAAAAAACTTCGCCTACTGAAACCATTTCTTTAATTTTCCAACTTTTTGGAATAATTTTTTCACAAACATTCTGGCTACGTACTAAAAGGTTCGAAGCTTTAATTGCTGTAGGGGAATTTTCCATAATATGGACAGATAACACCCATTCTGAAAAAATCGGATGCATTTCAAGCTTTTTCTTCATAAATGCAATATATATGTGGTTAAAATGTAGGAAATTCGCGCCGAAGGCGAGAAATTTTGTTTTTTGCCCTTTTTCCTCTTTCTCTCCTTAATTTTTCCTGCCTTCGAATCGCGACGGGGGGGGCGCCCCCCGCCATCCCTGGATCCGCCCCTGGTTCAAGAAACGATATTGAATCGTATGTACTAGCTATATTACTATACTATCTTACAAATATTTGCACGCTGTACGTGAATAAATTATACGCAACCGGATAAGCAGATGTATTTGCAGAAACAACCTATAATCATGTCGTAATGCAGAAAACCATGGTAAATGATTAGAAAGCTGCGGGGGTCTGGGGGCGGCAGCCCCCAGCTAAAAGCTAGAGCTATTTTAAATATGAAGGGCTTGAAAACTATTTTTTCAGAGCACTTTTTGCAAAAATTTGGGAAAATGTGGCTGTGTATTTTGGTGTGTAAATTAGTTTTTCATTGTGTAAATTTATTTATTTTGTGTAAATACACAGTATTTTACACAAAAAGAAAACCCTGTATATAACAAACATATAGACTCGGCATTTTCATACCAAGAAAGCTGTGATGAAGTCATGACATACGTACAACCTAACAGAAGGCTCCAGAGTGTCGGGCTGGGAGGTTGGTTCAAAAATTGAAAAAATATAAAATTCTGAACTCAAAGAATGGGCTAATCAAAGGCATAATCAAAGAAAACCCCAGAAAAGCAGCTCCCCCCACCCCAATGACGGGTAAATAATCCAGCAAACTAAATATAGTCAAGAAAAAAATCACTATATATATGCGTATACTAAATAACTTACCCAGCCGGGGGTAGAGAGGGAACCTCCCCGAACGTCTAGACACCCCCCGCCCCGGGATTTTTTCCATGCCATACGTAAACGCCCATTTTGAAAATTTTTTTATAACAAAGATTTCGTATGCTTGCTTGACAAGAATGATCTAAAAAATTTAAAAATTTTCAAAACAAGTATATATATATATAAATTAGAAAAATTGCCCAGCCTATGGGGAAGGCCAGCCACCCCCAATTTCCCCGAGAAATTTTTGCATCCCCCCCTGAAAATTTTTTCTGACCACGTTAGTGAACAGATCTAAACCCAAAACCTGCACCGCCCCGGAGGGGGTATGGGTGTACCGCTACATCACCCTTAAAACTAAAAGAAGTAGCACACACACACGACACTAGTGAAATTGAAATGCAAAAGGGTATATAGGTAAAAACCTTAGTGCTAAAATTCCAGCCACAGAGCACACCAGTAGCATACTAGCAATCCTAAAAGACTTCCAGTGAAATTTTGAAAACACCACAACACTCCAAGGCAGTTCCCAACCAAAATGACAATTAAAGATAAAAGTTTGGTGAAAGAAGTGAAAGAGTAAGAAGTAGGGGGGGGGCGCTATTCCTTAGAGCAGATGTGATTGGTTGGTTCCGTTTATGAAAACGGGGACAGAGCAATAAAAGTGCAATACGCGTCGCGCCTGCGTGCGTGCAAACAAGCCAAAGGGAAAGCGCATGTGTTGCACACATGTGGCGTGCAAAATCTAAAAAGAAAGAAAGATAGAAGTCTCAACTTTTGCAAGGCGCGTCCCTTCCCTACCCCCTCAAATTTGCACAGCATTTGCAATACACTAAAAGTGTACAACAAAAGACAGAAGACCCCCTGCCCGACTAGACGCGCCTGTCAGCCTTGCCGATTACATAACGGAAAATTGAAATTAAAAGAGAAGAAAGACCCCCAGAAAATTTAATGCCCCCCCCACTTTATTCTACTCCAAAATATTTAATATTCAGCATATTTTAGGGCTCATCAATTTTCTTCAGACAAAAAGGAAACATAAAACCGCATAAAAGCTCCCGAATATAAAAATGCAGTAGCGGAACCTTAACATAAACTTTCACTTCAAGCTTTAACGTCTAAGCATCTTCGCGTCTTGTCTTAGTCATAATGAAACTCGTGAATCATAAAAGCGCATGTGGTGTCTAGATGTGTCTTAGGTGTCTGAAGACCCCCCCCCCCACACACACTCGGGAGTGGTGGGGGGGGGAACTAAAAGTAGGTCACATATTATTTACAGCAACATGTGGTCGGGTAGGTCGGCATAGTCACAAAAGTTATGCTAAAACTATTTTTCGCTTTGGCCCCAAACCAGCCAGATATCAAGTTACACACAGGACATTAGCAATAAAAATAAATTTGCATCAAAAGGACTGCATTTAAATCTACTATCGCCTGTCGTATTATGTTACAAGATTAGTCATATTTGACAGTTAGCAATGATATCTGCGTACGACATATGAATAAAGTTACTAAGCAGTTCTATAGACGTGTGACTAAACCAAGCAACATTTATAAAAAATTTGGCCCCCTAGTGTCAATGTTTACACCAATTTACTCATAACTAAATTCAGGATAACGTAAGGGGGCAGTTTGTATGAACTAATATAAACAAGTGAAAAAATTGCAGAATTGTTGAAAACAGAAATTGGCAAACTTCTATAAAGACACTCTAGATCATTCGGTTACCTTTGGTTCCCCCAAGTACAACTTAAAATTTTAAAAATTTATTACAATCAATTATACATATGCTGGGATGGACTATTTCAGATAAATTCGTCAAGTTACCATAAAGACAAAACGTTAAAGAAGGTGGTAGGTAGAAGTTTACTTCCGAATTTGGGGGACGGGAAAAAGATTGTCGATACGAAATTTTAAAGGTATAAAATAATTTGTCAAATTTATTTTAACTTAACTTATAAAAGTGATTGCTTAGCTTCTACTGGGGCTTTAACAAGGATGTACTAAGACCACTTCCGCCCCATATATACTTTGTTTGCGTTATCAACATATTAACTGTTAGTGCAAACGGTGCACCGTGCAAACTACTGAACAGTAGAAAGTACAAATTTCTTTTATAGTATATATATAGTGCATAAATACTAAATTGAACTTGTAATCCCTCACACCAAATATCTCCAGCGGGCACTACAAAAGAAGCCCAGTAGAGAATTCCAACACGTAACCAGTAGTTTTTACAAAACCCAAAACTTTTACATATTTATCATCTACAAAAGTGATTCTTGCCGCAGTTTCTACTGGACCTTTTCAAAGGTAACACCGGGTCGCGGGCGGGTGGACCCTGACCAAATGTGAGCTATTTTCAGGAGTATCAATTAATTATGGTGCTACATACAAATCTTAATTATAGACGCCACCTCACAAACGCAGATACGGAGGTTCGTCCGCCCTCCTAGAAATAAAGTTGTCCCCCTGGAAAAAATGGGCAAAGAAAAATTTTAGGGAGCCGCGCGGCCGTTTAATTTTATGATAAACATGAACAAATTGTATATACTGTAACTCTCCAAGTTTGATTGAAATTAATCCATCTTCTACTTTATTAAAAAAAGGCGCGACGTTTAGGTAATTCAAGTAATCTAAACATAAGTTAACACGGGGGGGATCGGGGGGGGATTCAAGCCCCCCCCCAATCCGGACAAGGTACAAGCCCTATCGCCGTCGGGGACAAGAGGTAACGAAAAAATATCCAAGGGGTGACCGAAAATAGCCGGAAAACTTAAGTTTTTACAGTAAAATTTTTCAAAAAATCGGACAAGATTTTGCAATTTTTTCCAAAAATTGGAGATTTTTTGCAAATTTTCATAAAATTAGCGTTACTTTTTTGAAAAATTTTACAAATTTATTCTTGAGGTACAAGCCCCCCCTTGAAAATTTTTGTTCAAGTTACAAGCCCCGTCAAAATCTGAGGACAAGCCCCCCCCCCCGCAGGACCCGACCCTATAGCTAACCGTACTTGGCATACCGTGCCAACCTTGTCTTGTCTGCTTGATATAGGCTAAAGTTGTAAGCTTATGCCGATCTAACGAAAAGCTGAATCGTAAAACGGACTTCCGATTAGTGTTCAGCGACCCAGAAAACCCCAATATGCAACTTTTCAGCAAAATCGGCGACAAAAAGGTTTTCGGTTTCCCTTGGCCCACCACCCACGCTTGCGAATGGAAAAAAATCGTATCTCGCGAAATCGAAAATGTTGTGATATGCCAAATTTCAGAGCTCAATTGGTCGTTTTAAGAATTTTGAGTGGTGGGGGGGTAATCTGGAAAAGACCCCAGCTTTGCTACCGTCTAATCAAAGGACAACAGTTTCACTGTTAATTCAGTCAATCTGAATTAGATAAATATTAGTTAATTTGAATTGTAAATAATCAATTTGCTTTAGCAATGCAATAAATTAAATTCCTTCAAATGCTTTCGTAATATATCCTAAACGTTTTGAATGAAATAAAATGAAACCAATCACAAAGTGAGGCCAAAACTAGCAATGTTATTGTTTAAATTTGACTGTTTTGTAAAACAATTATAGTATCAGATGGTAGAACACAGTTAGTTCAGATCAATTCTACAAGCATGACAGAAATTCGTTGTTCCTAAAAAGACAACCAAGACTAGCTTGCGTTTTCAGCGTATCGAGTTATAACCTATAGAGTGGACCTGTAAACCAGTGAAAACAACGAGATTCCTTTTGTATTGAATGCTAGTCTAACTTGTAATCAATTCTACCAAAGTATATCCTCCGCTAAACACTACCAACGATGTACTGAAGAAATTATAGTACATAACCTGCAATACCTTTTTATATATTTATCATCTACAAACCAAACCAATTCATGTAGTTTCTAGTGGAACTTTTCCAAGAGTGAGAGAAATCTTGGTACCTAACACCAAGAGTACATAATGATAAGAGTATGACAGCAGGCATACTCTATGTATTATCAGCTTGACACATCCTCTGCACGCTAACGAGTGACCCCCCGCAAACTCACTCGCTGTATGCTTGTGCGTTACACCTCGAAAACAAGCAGTACGTGCGTGAATTTTGTGTCTGCTTCGAGCTTTAACACACAGGCATAGCGCGCAGAGGATGTGTCACGCTTATAATACATAGAATATGACTGCTGTCATAACCTTAAGTATTATGTACTCTTGTTAACACTAAGGCAAATCAATCAATAAATCATGCATTCATCCAAATGCAATCCTAAAATTCCTGCCAGACCACCAGTGAAACACCCAGAAAAATTCTAGCAATAACACTGGTCTAACGCGAATAAAAAACTTTATTTTCCTAAATCCTTTTACAAGAGCAGAAAAAAACGGGGGACAAAACAGAGAATTAGTAACAAAAAACACCAGTCAGTCACACAATGCAGAGCGTGAATTATATATATACCTATTTAGAATACGTGACGTATACGTATACATCAGAAACTGACACTAAAAAAGAACCTTATCGACACGCAGACGACATTATACAAAACACTCACGTCGACACAATAATAGAAATCATAGACGCGTCAAAAAATGCACGACACGACACAGTGTGCAACATAACGCAACAGAATCCAACCACAAAATACGGAAATTTAGAAAAAGTATAATTCATAACTACATATATTCACGCCAGTCGATTGGAAAAAATTGGGATCAGAAATATTTCGACTAAATTTCAAATTCGAATCCAAATGAGAAAAAACAGAAACTACGTGCTCGGTAAGCTATGGAGTATGCAAATTAGCAGATAACAACCAGTATAAAACTAGCATTTTTTTAGTGGGGGGGGGGTTGGGGCCCCCCACTTTTCGGCAAGCCCCCCCCCCACTTTTTTGGGGGTCGCCCAAAAGTGTCAAAAAATTATGTTTTTGAGGTTAAATTTTCAAAAATTTTCTGAATTTTTAGCTAATTTATGGAAGTTAATTTTAAGCTTAAAAACAGAGATTTTTTTGTGTTTTTACCTAAAAATGCTAATTTTTCGCTAAAAATTTTGGTATGCTATACCTTGGACTGGCCCCTCCTCACTTTTCGGAAGCCCCCCCCCACTTCCCCCCTCCCTAGGGGCAGGGCGAAGCCCCCCCCACTTTCAAAACCCTAAAAAATGCCAGTAAAAATATACTGCAAATACAATCAGTAGATAGTGTAAAAAAATCAATATAATCTGCCAACAAGCGGACTGAAATATTGTAGTGCACACCCCAAAAAGTGAATCCATTTTCGGGTATATAATTAACCCGCCAAAAAGCAACATAGGTGGAGGTGGGGACGCCCCCCCCATTCGGAGACCTCCCCTACATTTGAGGTTCCCCCCTGTAAAAAGGCACCACAAATTCCGAGCTCCCCCCCCCCACATCCCAAAAAATTGCCAAATTTCACCGTGTTTACCACCTTAAATTTTCAAAAAATTTTCCGGCTTCGCCGGATTTTTAACGAGATTTCTGCTACTTTAGCCCTAAACAACACCTAAAATTTGTCAATTTTACTGATTTTTGGCAGTTTTCAAACAAAAAACGTAAAAATTCGCAAGGCCCCCCCCCATTTTTAGAGAGACCTCCATCGATGGTTGGCAACTTTGAGCCCCCCCCATAACGCCCACCCGCCCATAAATTATGGCCTAAAAATAAGCCAGAAATCACATCACCTTTACCTGTAGTCGGTAATAGTAGAATTTACAAATTCACAAAAATGTCTCAAACATAATACCAAAATACAACATTTAAGTAACAAAAATGAAAACTACTAGCTGACACCCACACTAAACCAACCAACGAAAAAACACATTACACACGACCTAACACAAACGAAATGTTAAACAATAAAAAGTTAACAAAAACAAAAAACAAGTGTGTATTAGCCAGTAGCGTAAACGTAATATTATTCAAGGTGTTAACTGTTAAATAAACTAACAATGACAATATAAGTATGTTATATTATATGTACCGCATAATAGTGCAATAAAACACGTATCATATTAGATAATAAAATAGTACAATTAATTATAGACAACCATTTTCACAAAATGAATGGAAAAATGAAACTTTGAAAGAAGACTAACAAATTAACATAGAAACATAACACAGTACCTAATCTGCAAAAATTCCATACAATATAAGTTAATCCCGAATAGAAATCATCTGTCACAAATATAACTTCTGAAAATTTTTATGACCTGTAGTGTTGTTCACCGGACGGTGACACATTCTCCAAACGAAAAAACATTTGAAAAAATAAATTTCAACTTTTTCAAAAAATTATGTAGAATTACCTAAATCACAAGAGCAATTAATATACGGAGCTGTGCTGTAATTCTGGCAACTACATACTTACGTGTCCTAAGAGTAACAAGAACAAAAATATATGTATAGTATATACCCAAATTCAGAAAGTACAATACAACACAACATTAAACTACATGTTTGGGTAAAATGCGGTAGTAACTTTCGCAAATTTACGTCTGCAAAAATTTGTGCTTATTTCAAAGCTGGCTTCAAGTAGATAATTCACACAAAAAATTAAAAACGAGTATTTAATCGTCCCCCCCCCATACAAAAGCAGTCGGAATACAACCTGTTTATATTGACTCCCCCCCAACCCCAAACCAGGCATAACCAAACAGACTTACTAAGCTGCGGTAAAAACATCAAAAAATTTAATGTCCAATTAATGAAAAAATTTTAGCCATTGGAAATTAGTGAAAATTTTTTAGACATTTTCAATCAAATCTAAAATAACAATAATGCTTGTTATTTGTCGCCAAATCCCCCATCCACCCCGTAAAATTAAAATTAACTAATCTAATGGTAAAATGTTAACAAACAAACAAAGCAGCAAATTTCTGCAACAATATTATAAAAACAGACAAAGTGAATATTAGACAAAGTATGAACCGTACAAGTATATAAACCGTTAGTAAATAAATGTAGCGCAATCACAAGCTAACAAAAAATATGGGGTAACCGCCCTAGAGAAATATTTCGAAATTTTTCCCAAGAAAAATATTGTCTTTGAATTGGCTTAATTTGCACCAAACAAACCCATAAACTAAAACAGTGGGGGCAGGGGGTCTTAAAAGTTATGTATCGACAAGTTTTAAGTCAAAAAAGCGTTAGTCCTTGATTAAATTTTTCATTTTTTCAGATAAAAGAAAAATTCAACAGAAAATTTCCAGTTATAATACAATCTGGAAAATAACTTACAGTGTCATAATACCACAATGCAGCAGTTATAGTCAGAGGGGGGAAAAAACAACGATTTTCGAAATAAGGTTATTACTCGCTACAGACTGTAGCTAGCCAGACGCTTTATATACCAGCATGTAGGGCTTGGCCTGTACTTTCTATACCACCAGTAAAATCAGCATTCGGTTGTACTTCTAGTAGGCTAGCCTCAATATAGACCATCTTTTTTTTCCCCCACAAGTGGGGGAAAAAAAGATGGGGGTGGGGAAAAAAAAGATGGCACCAAATTTCGTTCCTTTACCACCATAGCAGCAAATAAATGGCATTTAAAGGCATAAAACGCAATATCTACTTCTAAAAACTCGTTGCCGGCAGCCAGGCTTAGTATTATCCATCGTAAATGCCAAACTTAGTAATGAGCCAACATTGCTAGGAAATTAAGATTTTTGGTCTACAAAATCTTATTTTTTCCGGTAATTTATAATTTAATCGCCTTTTGTGTTAACTTGCAATGATAAAATACACCATTTTGCAATATTAACCCGCAAGAAATTGAGTGTTTTATTTATGATGGGTGGCAAAATCACACAAAAGTGTTCAGGGGTCATCCATTTCGGGTGGAGTCTTTTGCATATCCACACTTGTGAAACTCTCTGGAATGTCCACAGTTCAGAATATCACAAAAATATTGTTTATGGACCCTAATTTTCTTGTTATCTGCATGATTTACCCCCTGGGAATATTTGCCAGCATTCCTCCACAGGGGCAGGTCATATGGCTCTTTTCGGCAGCGGAAGGTCAATTGGGGGGTATAACAGTTCAAATGAGTAAACAATTAGTCGTTATTTTTGCTTAAATCAAAAAAACGAAACTGCCGGCAAAAAAGCACACCGTTGTTTTTTCCCCCCTCTGGTGCAAAAAGTGTGGGGGAAAAAAAGATGGTCACTATTTCTCAACCGTGTGACCTAGCGAAAATCCGACTAGCCCACGTTATAGAGCACATCCACAAACCCCTTCATGCACAAAATGACTCCTGTAACTATTACCAGTAAGTTGGCATAATCTTAGAAAATTTGAAAAATCCTTAGGTTTTTGGACAATTTTTGGGTGTCAACTTCGGACCCATGCCACACGAAGGCTCAATCGACAGGAACGGTTATTTGTATTATGATCTTAAAGTACAAGACTTGAACTTTCATTTGCACTAGATTTTGTATCTCTATCTTATACCAGTCGAGCAGGGTGAGCCGTTGTTTTTTTCTCCCACTTTGCCGGTGATGCTTTTTCCCCCCTCTGACTATAATAGTTGCGCAATACGTACAAAACAATTTTTAACAAACATTAGCCAACAATAAACAAAATAGACTGCTCCTATATGACGCACAAAATTGTTTCAATTAAAAATTAAATTTACATTTGCCAGGTAACAACATAGGAAATAAACTATTTTTGAAAAATTTCACAGGGGAAGGGGGTAGTCGGACCTCAAACAAATCTGAAAAGGACGTGACAATAAAAATTCTAGATACAAATTTAAACATTCTGGTCAATTTTAGAATTTAGGTGAATTTTTTATTTTGAAAAAAATCCGGATTTTGGGAGAGTTCATACATTATTTAAGAGAACATTAATACGCAAACTATTATGTAAGTTAGAGGCCTCCTTTTTTAAAACAAACTGAAAAATTGAAAAACAAAGGAAAGTTATGAAAATACGTAGGTCAGAAGATTTCACTAGACAATTCCAAGTTTCACAAAATGCAAAAAAAATTCTTGCACAGAAAAAACCAACAAAGTTACATAACAAAGCAATTTCCATTAATCCAGCCAAGACAGCCTGCACGAAAAATACATACCAGAGATACAAACACCTACAAAACAATTCAGTCATCCTCTCAAAAAGGCATCCCTTTTAGTTCACTTTATCATCATCATCATCACCATCATCAAAGCTAAAATGGGGGGGAGGAACTCTGAAAGGGGGGGGGTCAAGGGCAGGAGGGGGGAGGGGGAATCAAGATGTAGAACTGGCCGCTACAGGGACCACAGTGACCGAGTCTTTGGAAACACCGCCTGCCGAAGCAGCCGCAGAAGCTGCCGCTTCCTGAGACTGCTGCAGGCGGGCCTGCAGCACAGCCATGGCCTCTTCGACCTGAAACAAAAGCAAAAAAAAGAAAATAGAAAAATTAATACAAAAATTGCAAAAACACCAATGAAAAAAGTTATACATTTAGCATATAGTCAGACTCAGGTATACATTGAAAAAACCAATGAAAGTTATATATATATATATATATATATATATATATATATATATATATATATACACATTTAGCAGATAGTCAGGTATACTTGGGGCGGCTTATTCCCAGAAAAATTTGAAAAATTTTGACGGGCAGGTATTTCTACTGTGAGCAAGATATTAACCAGCATTTGCATAAAAAGTCAACACTACCTACAATAATTGAGCATTGATTAAGTTTTTCCGATTTCTGCAGACTTGGCAACAAGATATTCCCACAATTTTCAGAAAAAAAATTAAAACAAAATTTGGTTACTGCTCATGAAAGGCCAGATTGCCAAAAAGACCAAGACCAGAATTAAAAATTTCTTCCTTACGTTACGTTACAGAAGCTCCCCTTTCCCCCAGGAGATCACCTCAAAGAAAACCCGCCACCCCAATACCAGCCCCAACCCCCCCCCCCTCCGAAGTGTCACTAAAGTTAAAATTAGAAATTCTCAAAAAACGTTTTTTCTAAAAATTTTCACAAATCCAAAACATTTAAAGAAACTCACAGCTAACAGGCGAAAGTCTACACGAAAAACACGTCCAAATTTTTCCAATTTTTTCCCAAGTGTTTCCCAGCATAATAGAGCTTGAAAAACCGGAAAAAAACCCGGCAGAAAATTTCCGGAATTTTCCGGAAAATTCATCGACCAGAAATTTTTTTCTGCAACCAACCAACCCACACGCCCACCTTAGTCATCAGCGCATCACGATTCTCCAGCATATGCAACAGTTCAGTGTTGTCCATTTCCAGCAGCATTCCGGTAATTTTTCCCGCCACTTCCGGATGAATCTGTTGAATGATCGGGAAAAGGCGTTCACCCAGCATCTGTTTCTGCACTTCCGGTTTGGCTTCCGCCAATGCGCTGGCGCTGAAAATTGGTTGCTGCTGTTGCTGTTGTTGTTGTTGCTGCTGTTGTTGCTGCTGATAGAGCTCCGGGTAGCCGGGGTGCTGATTTGCCTGAAATTATGAATATAATTAGAACTTAATTAAATTATAGTTAAGATTTAATTAAACTAAATTAAGTTAAATAAAAAATTAATTAAATTAGTTAAATGAAAAAATAGGATTAATTAAACTAAAATGTAATAAATATTGTGCAACTAAAAACATCATCGTTGGTGCTGAACGGGACGCGATTGTTTTGGATAGAAGAGTGTTTATTTATTGAATGCACTGAAATTGAGACAATTTGGGGGAAGAGACCTGAAACTGAAACTGAAAGGCTTAGGCTTTGCCGACAGAAACTGAAGGGTAGAAAACTGAAATTCGAACTGAAAACAGTTCTGTTCAATTTTGCAGAATAGCCGGAAAAATCATCATCAAAGTTACGCTTTAAATTATGCTCGGAAGGGCTGAAAAAGCTGGAATTCTATGGAATGAAATGAACCTGAAATTAACATATTATGTTGAGATTATCGACTGATATTAATTTACAAACCAAATCTTGCTCTATGCTCTACTGCACGCAATAAAACAAACCTGCTGATGGTAAGCCTGAGGTGGGATGGGATTTCTAATGTTGGGATTGTATTTGTAGGCAGCCTGAGGCATGGGGGCACCGGCTGCCCCGGGTTGCATATTTCTCGGGGGTCCCATCATGGAATAGGACATCTGATACTGACCTCCTAGAAAAATCAAAAAACAAACAAAATATATTAAAAAATGCAAACAAGCAAAAACTGCATTAAACTATACACCATCTTAGCTATACTACAAATATACTAGGGTTACACCTGTCCAGACACTGACAGGAGCCGAAATTTGGCGAAATTGAACAAAATTTTGCAATTTCCAAAGTCTAATAGATTACAAAATGGATGCAATTTTATAGCTATCTCAGTAATTTAAGGTGGTGATTCCTTTTGGGCACATATTGTTGGTTGACGGCTCAAACCAAGATGAAATTTGATGAAACTTTCCAAAATAAGTTCTTTTAGCATTCTAAAACCCTCCGCGCAATCCCGCTTCAAAACATCGACGTCTCCGTTCAGGCTGGTTTTTGTCAATTTCTGACAGTTAGGCAGTCGCTACACAGCTATGACTATACTCATTCGAAAGATCTTGTTGAGCTCTACATTTTTGCTTTTTAAAGTACCTTTCTAGCTTTTCGCTATCGTGAGATATAGTCGATTTTCCTATTTTGGCGTTGAAAACTTGTCATTTTTGCAGAAATCAAATAATCCTCCAATTCCTGAACTACGCAAGTCGTAAAATTAAACTATGGGTGTCAATTTGAAGGTCTCGTCGAGACCGATTATCCGTGACATTATAATCTTCTAACTGCTACCCCGGCGCTGCTATCATAGAAATTGTAGTTTTTGCAAAAACATGACCAAATTTTTTCCAGCGATTGTGCAGCATTTACTATGCAAGCTAGATGGTTGCCACTTACTGGACGAGTTTTACACTAAAATACCCAGGGACCCTTTTTTACTTGTCCCAATTGCTGTTTTCTAGCTAAAGTGGTCGCTTGCCAAAGTTGGGAAAAGTAGGCAAAATCCAGGTTGCGCATACATTTTAGCTAATTTCTTTATAACGAAAGAGCGGTTTCATATTAATTAAAAAAGGGTCCCCAGCTATTTGATAGTGGAATCTAATGATGTGGTCGATGCCTCACGAAAAAATTTGCTTTAGTCTGCAAAAAATCTGGAAAATTAAATTACTTCGAAAATACAGTAAAATAATTTTCGAGAACTAAAGTTAGTTTTGCTGTATTCATTAGAAAGAGCAAATGTTAAGCTACATTTTGATATAAAAATGGCTTCTTAACTCCAAGTAATGGTTGAGTACTAATGGTTCAAAGTTGATGTCTCCAAAAGTTGAATCACCACCTTAAAGGAACAAGAAACCAAATATAACGGTTGTATGCCTGAATTTGTTGCAAACACATCAAGAAAATGAGGTAAACGCGGGCCAGCAGGCGGATCCACGAAGGATACAAGGCATTAGTCGTAAAGAAATAATGAAAAACGCTTGCCTGCAGTCACTAAGGCCGTAGCCTTAGTCCGAACAGGAGAGAGCCAATGGGCGTTGTGAGCGCTGGCTCTGACACTGCCCATTGGCTATCTCCTGTTCGGACTAAGGCTTCGGCCTTAGTGACTGCAGGCAGGCGTTTTTCATTATTTCCTTATGAATTTGTTGCAAAGTGCTAATTCAAAAAAATTCGATTTAAATTCGATTTGGACACCCCCCAAACCTTCAGGGCCCGGTCCCGGGTACATCTCTAACAGTAAACATATACTAAAACAAGACTACATACGAATGTAACAATGTACAAAAACGTGAAGCCTGTCACTCACTATGCCTAATGAGTTTGTCAGTCAAAACTACATAAGCACCGCTACCCAAGCCCCGCCCCCCTTCCCCCCGTTCAGAGTCCGGAAGCTAAAGTTAAATTTAAACATCCACCAATTAACATATTACACAGTTATAGTTAGTACAAACCGGTAGCCGTAAGGCGTTGCTGATTGGCCGCTGCCTGCTGTTGCTCGTTCTGCGGCATGCCCCCGGTAATTGGCCGGGCAGCCAGGGGGGCACGAACGGTGCCCGGACCGGTCTGGGCCCGGCCCGGTCCAGCCCCGCCCGGGTAGCCGGCCGCTGTCTGAAACTGACTCTGGGCGGCTACCTGTTGAACTGTCTGCCAGCGAGGTCGAACCTAAAACCAGTAATAGTATTAGTTACTAAAAATCTAAATCATAAAATCAGAAATCATATAATATCAAAATAAAATTGTCAATTAATTAATGTACATACAATGAAAATTAATCTAAACCACAGTTTATATTTTTAAAACTCAAAGCTTTAATAATCAGGAGAACAAAATTAGCATTAATTAACCAAAAAACAGTATTAATAAATTAATCTACAAGTTAATTTCAGTTAAAAATACGTACGCATTAATTAGAATCTACATAGAACTAATTAACTATGTATCATTATTGGAGATTTATCTGTGCCCGTCCACATTTTAATAAATTACAAAATTAATTAAAATTTATTTATTAAACTTGCATTTTGATTGGGAGCGGCCATGGTGGTCAAATAGGGTCGGGCCGCATTCTGAGGTACCTGGGCCGGAACAAAAAATCCCGCTCCACCAGGGGCAAAAATCTGTCCATACTGATTTGGGCTCTGCAAAAAAGGTCAACAAATGCAATTATTATGATGATAAAATTCAGACATTTACACAAATACACCAAACATCAGCATTTTAAAAAATTCAAGCTACAAAGATTTTTAAAATTTCAAAAAGTTTTAAAATATTATGTAGATCATCAAACAAGAAGAACTCGACTAATTTCAAACAAAAACCTCGTAATCTGAAAAATGAAATGCCTTTAATATCTAATCAGAGTATGAATGAACACAGCAAAAACCCTCAAATTAAAAGTGTTTGCAACAACAATAATTATGCCGTTAACAGGTTAATAATGTCAAAGAAGCTAAGTCTGATGGAACCGTTTTAAATTCTAATATCAACCAAACACTTGATTTGATTTAGAATTTATTTCAAAGAAATCTGAAAACAAGCGCCTTCCCACAAACCCGCTAAAAATCAATAACGGGAGGAAGGGGGCGGGGGCGTAACCCCGTGGGGTCCAGGGGGTCCGGGTCCACTTTTTGAGAGCCAAAAATTTTGAAGTTATTTTATTTGTTAACTTTATCGTTTTTAATATTTATAGTTTGCCAGGTCTTTTAGAAGCGTCTAGGTCCCCGGACCATGGGCGTATCCAGGGGAGGGCTTTGGGGGGGGGGTTGAAATTCCCTCCTTTTGGGTTGTCCGACCGAAGCAAATTTTTATGAAT
Organism: Trissonchulus latispiculum; assembly: GCA_030248195.1. Classification (NCBI taxonomy): domain Eukaryota; kingdom Metazoa; phylum Nematoda; class Enoplea; order Enoplida; family Ironidae; genus Trissonchulus; species Trissonchulus latispiculum. The sequence continues at coordinate 124,756 of JASAND010014300.1, forward strand.
ACATCATTACAAAATGTGTAAATTTTTGTCAATACCCCCACCCACCCCCTTTTAGTAAATGTTTTGCCAAAAAACCTCCTTTTAAAATTCTTGGATATAATATACGCTCCTGGTCCGGACCCCCCTTCCCACATTCAGCCCAGGGGAGGGTGAAACTTTAATTTAAATAACATATATTATTATATTAAGTTTAAATTTTAAAATTAAAAATTTAAATTTAAAAAATTTAAAAATCCGCCCACCCACCTGGAATCTGGTCTGGGCCATCCTTTGCATATACTGTGAGGCAAGGGCCGCCCGCCTATCTTCCTTGCGTTGGGCCAGGGCAACATAGAGCGGTTTGGAGCCGATGATTCGGGCATTCATCTCCGTAACGGCTTTCGTTGCCTCCTCTGGCGTGGAAAAGCAAACGAAACCGAAGCCTTTGGAGCGGCCCGTTTCATCTGTCATTACCTGAACAAAAAATCTCAAATCAAATCAATCAAATCAATTATTTTTAATTTTTAATCATATTTCCGTCGATCTATCGGCAAGCATACAGTAGATTTCAACAGTACAGTAAATTTGTTTTCTTGGAAAGCAGGACGAGTGGCGGAGTTTTCAATATTGCAAATTACAAAGAGGCAAAATATAAGAAAAAAAAAGAAAAAATGTCGCCAACGTTGGTTAGATTTTTTGCCAACTTTGGCGAAAATCGCCATTTCTTTGCGATATTTTGCCTCTTTCGTTAGTTTGAAAACTTCGACGCTAGTACTGTTTTCAACGAAAATGTACTGTATATTGTCAGCCAGAGGAGAGTACACAGCGGAACCCAGATAATTTTACTTAAAACCTAAATTTACAATTTTTCCACTGAAATATGCAACATTTCAAACACTGTCAGTTTGCCGCCATTAACCAAAAGAAAGAAAGCCTGAATAAATTTCATCTTCCTCAATGTTAAACCGAGCTTCGCCTTTTCACAATTGGGAAAGATAATCGACAAAACAGCCACAAATTCACAGATCCACAAGGGATACAAAGGAATCAATAAAAGATCAAAGTCCAACCAATGGTTGTATGTAACTCACCTTAGCACTGGTAATGGTACCAAACGTTTCAAATTCCTTCCTAAGACCATCATCGTCAACATGGTCGTCCAAATTTTTGACATACAAATTAACACCTTGAAATCTGGAAAAAAACAAAAAATAAGAAACAGCACATGTCTTAAGGTATGGGTAATGCGTCATAACAGTTACAGTACAGTATAAAAACCCCCATTGTAATGTACCAAGGCTTTCAAGAAAAGTGTACAAAAAGTTAGGTATAACATAATTTCGAAAATTTACCAGAGTTCGAAATTTAGGATATACGACGTACATAATTATTACGCCACTCAATAATTGCTGCTTCAATATCCCTGCTTGGCATGCTTAAGTAGAAATATTTTACTGGGCGATAAAATTCCACCATAGCAAACTACAAACACAGATGAAAATATTTTGTATAAGTAGTACCACTAGATTTCAAGACTTTGAATGGCCATATCTCAATTCTCAAAAGTGTAAAAATGTTACTTAGTACTTTCTGGACCTAAGGTGACTATATGAATTTAAAAGACGGCGTCCCGAGGCATGCTGGCAATTTTGATTTTTTTCGATTTCCAATTTAACACTCAATTCTCTCCATAACACATATCAAAACCGAAATAAATTATCCAGTTTTACTCTCCAAATTCCCCCCATAACACACATCATTGGAGTATTTTTTAAACAATATCTAAATTAAAAACCTATTAAGAAAATAATTATCGCCTCGACAAACTTTTGCAATCGTTCCATTTTAAGGGCCTCAAATTTCCGCTTCAACTCTGCCTGGCGTTCCGCTTTTTTCTGGGCCCGACCAACATAGAGCTTTCGACCGCTGGGTAGCTCAAACTCGTTTAGGGCTTTCACTGCCTGCAAAAAAAAGATGCCGTGTCAGTTAATTCCTATCCATCAATAGACTAGAATAATACAAGATTATAAACGAAAGAAAGATGGACGTTGCTGCAGCATTTCCGACACGAAAAATTCGGGCCTGGGGTCGGGATCCAACCCACATATTAACGTCTAACACGAGGCACTTGGCCAACGCTCTACCGATTGAGCCACCCAGGCACGATCGAACAAAGCTTAAGTTTGAATTCTTTCCCAAACTGTAGAGACTGTCTCTGGGCGTGGGCAAATCGGCAAATAGCCCTACCAAAGACTAGAGGAACCGATGAAGACTTAAAAGCTGACAAAATTTTTACAGGGCCCCTTCTCGAAAAGACGAACTGACCTTCCCTTCCCCGAGACTTTTTGACTGCCCAAATGTTTTTGGAAACATATTATATATAGCAAATTTTCAAAAATTTTACGGCGTTAGCCGATATCCAGACATTTTTTGAGAAAAACTCTCCCCCCCCCTCGGTTTGGAAAAATTTTTAAAGCATACACTCTGCAACCAGTAACGCAGATTAAAACGGAAGAAAATTATTGTGGCATACCAACCCCACCCCTCACATGTTATTAATGAAGGTGCCACAACAAGAGAAAATATTATTATAAACAAAATTTTCAAAAAAACATTGCAAAACACTGAAAACAAAAACTGCTTAAGAAAACGTACAGCCTCTGCACATTCCGGGTTCTCAAAGGCCACAAAGCCAAATCCTTTGCTCTTTCCCTCCTCATTTTTGACAGTGACACAACTCGTGATAGCACCGTGGGCCTCAAACATTTCCTGGAAAAGAATCAGAAAAGTTTGAAAAAACAAAATAAAACCAAGAGTTCCACAGTCCAAACTGGGCCCCTAGAAACATGTGAAACATCTAGAGACAGGTCTCTGCAGTTGTTGATTCAAATATTGTAAACCATACAGAAATTGACTTTTTGATTTAATCAATAAATAAAAGTAAAATTAGCAGCACCTGGAGCACTACTTTCGCAGAAACGTCCGAAAAATTCGGGTATCCGACCAATGAATCCCGCAACGGACTAACTGTAACTATGTAAGACCAAGCTGGGTTTATTCCAATGGGGGGGGGCTTCTCCGAAGATTTTTAGTCGATTTTTGCCTATTTAAGCGCTAAGTCAGCTGATTTTCGACGATTACTATAAAAATAGCGCAATTTTTAGCATGTCTTTAGAAAAATTGTGAAGATTTTTCGCCCCCCCCCCCTAAAGAATGATTCGCTCCCGAGGGTCCCCCCGGGAAAAATTCCCTAGAATAAGCCCAGCAAAGAGTCCAGAATTCTATTACAATTAAGATGGAAGTCGCTAGAAGGCTTCTCTTCTTGGCATTGTGTAACGGTGCTCCGACCACAATACGCGAACGTTCCCCCTTCGGGGGTCGGCAAAATGGTTCCCCCCTGAGGAGGAGAGGGATGCCAAAAGCGGGCCCCCTTCGAGGGGGGGGTAACCCCAGCAGGCTAAGATTGGTTGTTGATTGGCTTTTGACTACCCCCCCCACCAAAAGATCAAGGGCTACCTTTTGTCGCCGCACACTCCCCCAAACGGCGGAACATTCGCGTATTATGGCTGAACCACCGTTACGCAATGCCACGAAGAGGAGCCCTCTCTACTGTCTTACTTTTCTTCTTATACATAAAGGACTTATTAACTCTTGGTAACACAATTGAGCTACTGAAGGAAACATAATAAGCATAAAAAGAATCCACATTTGAAATTTATGTAATTATGCACAGTGCACTGACACTTAACAGAGCAAGGTCCTAAATTTCAGCCCAACCAACACACATTCATTCGAACATAATTACAAACGCTTTCAACAAACCAACCGGTGAAAAATCTCAACGTACTCTAAGCTTTTCATCCTCAATTTCGTCAGAGAAATTTTTGACAAAAACATTGACAAATTTGCTGTGCGCGTCGCCCATTCCCTTCAAACGCTCCGCTTGAGGAATAAATCTACCCACATACCTGAAACAGTAACAACAACAAAGCATGTATATAAAACTATTGCTCTACAACACAACATAACAAAATAGCAGAAAATACTTATTTAACGAGCCTCTGCGAACTGAAATTTCTTTATAAAATGGTGAAAATTTTGACTTCAGAACCCTCTAAATGTTGAGGAAACCTGGCGGCCTGGCCTAAAATTCAACATAGTGCTGTGAAAACTAGTGAAACTTAAAATTAAATAATACGTAAATATATACGTATATATATACGTATACATCAAACATTATACACGACAATATCTTACACTTTTTGTCCATTTAGAAGCATTCCATTTACAGTTTCAATGGCTTTCAGCGCGTCCACCTCCGTCTCAAAGTGGACAAAACCATAGCCTTTGGAATTCCCAACCTCATCAGTTGCAACCTAAAAATGCTGCTGACGTACGTACGTATACAGACTTATTTTACAAGAGAGCAGACGACACTCACACAAAGTATACGTATATAGCCAATACAATCAAAAATAGTTATGCACCAGCACCCACGAAGCGCCCCCCCAACCCTCGTCATAACTGAAAACAAAGGTGTTAGGCCAGAGCGTGCAGAAAAATAGGGGGACTGGCTCGCTCACCTTGCAACTGATAATATTGCCAAAGGTGGAAAAGGTATCATAGATGGCCTTGTTGTCAATGGATTTGTCCAGATTTTTGATGAAAATATTGCCCACACCAGAGCGACGCAGGGAGGGATCCCGATGAGACCACATGATTCGAATGGGTCGGCCCATGATCACATCAAAGTTCATCGTATCCAGGGCTCGTTCGGCTGAAACAGCGACAAAACAATCATTGACTCTGACTCTCTCTTTCTCCCCTGTTTCGGACTAAGGCTTTGGCTTAGTGACTGCAGACAGCGCGTCAAGCGCTTTTTAGATAAGCGTTTCAATTTTAACAACAAGACCAGCGTTCTATGTAGCTGGCAGCCTGGTGAGCGTCGTTTACTCAACCATCCCTAAATTTGTTTGCAGAACAGAAGGATACGCTTTCGTTTGGTGCCTCGAACACACGCTGAAACTTCAACTGGATTATATACATATATACGTAAGTGCCCCGCACGAGAAGGGTAACAGTTCGCGAAATCGCGAAGTTCGCGACATTTCGCGAACTAACCACAATAATCGCGAAACTTGACGAAAATCGCTATCAAAATTGGCGAAATCTGTATTATATGAAAATGTATATAATCCCTATATATATATATATATGATTTGAAATGTGCAAAAGCTGCCACGGTATTTTTTTGGGTTTTTGTTCGGGGGGGGGGGGGCTTCCCGTGGGGCTGACTTTTCCCGTGGGGGGTCCTGGCCCGAGGGGGGGAGGAAGAAAGTTTCGGGGGGGGAGATTTTTTGCAAAAAATTAGCTGAAAATTAGTATTTTTGGCGTATTTTACACGTAGAAAGGCAAAAAGTTCTCACAAATGCCAGGATTTAGGCTAAAAATAGGCATTTGTACGAAAAAGTCCGGCGAAGCCGGAAAATTTTTGAAAATTTACCTATTTTTGGTAAAAATTTGGGGCCCCAAATATCTCGGGGGAAGCAAATATCCCAGGAGGGAGGCAATTTCGGGGGGGAGGCGTTTTCGGGGGGGGGGGGAGGCGTTTTCGGGGGGGGGGGGAGGCATTTTCGGGGGGAAGGTCAAATTGCGGGGGGGCCCACCCTCCGGTAAAAATATCCTGTGCCAATTATACAAATGTATACAAATGTTACGTAGTCTAAAACTACAAAATACTAAAATCATCACAATAATTTACATTAAACCATTTTTCCTACGTATATATATGCTTACATTCAGCACATAATACTGCGACCACCCCCATCACCAAGTTACAAAACAAAGATATTTAGCTTCGATCCAAAAGTCACCAATTCTCATCAAACCTAACCTACCGTCAGCTGGCTGCTGAAAGTTGACATAGGCATAGCCCAGTGACCGGCGGGTAACCACATCCCGACAGACCCGAATGGATAGGACGGGGCCGGCCGAAGAAAACTTCTCAAAAAGCATGGCCTCCGTTACATCCGGGTGCAGGTCGCCCACATAGAGACTGGCCAGTGGATAGGAGAGACCACTCTGTGCTGGATTGGTGACAGCCATTCTTGCTTTCTTCTTTTTTCAATTTCAGGAAATGAGGGAAAAAGTTTCAGAACCAGACGATAATCAGAGAGAATACAAAGTCGAAAGGATTTTGTTCTTATGCGTAAATTTGAAGATGAACTGATGAATGCGTATATTGGAGTAAAATATATTTACAAAGGGCCTGGATTGGCTAGGGTAGGCTAAAATACAAAAGACCAAAAATGATTTTGTAGACACGGACTTTTTGCAAATTTGCATACTCCAAAAAAACCCAGTTTTTGACCGGACCCCATATAGTTTCATCAGAATTTCTGGCTCTAGTGGGCTTATTCGAAGTTTGGTGGTCGACCCCTCACCCCACATAAGGTGATAAACCAAACCACGATTCCCCCGCTAGTAGGGCGCTATCGCGTCCTTATATAACTGGCTGTTTCCTAGGCAAAAATTTCTGGGGGGGGGGGCTCGGATTTCTGGGGGGGGGGAGAAACATTTTTCAAAAAATGCCTAAAAAGAGCTATTTTTTGCTGCTAAGCTAAAAAAATAACTGTTTTTAACTTAATGATAATAACAGTGGATTAAAAGACTATTGCCTTTGACTATTTTTAAACGTTTCTGACTGATTTCCTGGGCTTATTCTAGTGGAGGGTGGGGGGCGGGGGCCTCCCCTAAACACCCTTCCTACCCAAAAATCGCTCAGAAGGCCAAATATCCAAAACATTTCCGGCTTCGCCGGAGATTTTTAGTCGATTTTTGCCTACTTACGCGCTATTTTTGCACTAAAAATGAACTTTTTTGGGGATCACTATATAAACAGCGCTATTTTTAGCATGTTTTTAGAAAAATTTTGAAAAATTTTCGCCCCCCCAAGAAAAATTCCCTAGAATAAGCCCAGATTTCTAGCCATTTTTTTCTGAAAATTTTTGAAATTGAAAATCAAAAAATTATTTTTCCATTTTTCTTTCGTTTGGTTGGACTCCCTTTTAGGGGAGTCGGGGAGGGCGGCCAGCGTTAGACTTCGGGGGACCATACGTATATCTCGGATAACTGGGGAAGAGCGTCTGGCCTTCTCGTGGAGGGAAGCAGAAACAGGAAGAAAATAGTAGCCTGGTTCTAGTGCACCTGTTCTCCAGACCCAGTGGCAGCGCCAGGGGGGATCCCAGGCCCCTCCCTTTGACCATAGTTTCCCTGGAACTTTGGGTCTCGGGGGATCTTGGAAGGTTGGTGGTCGAACCCCGAAATTTGGATCTCAGAAATTTTGAAGAATGGACAATTTTCTGAAAGTGAGCCCTTTTTCTTCAAAGTAAGGCCTGCTTTTAACGTTTTAGGCGTTTTTTCAACGTTTTAAACCGATTTAGAGTCAAAATTTGAGAAACATTTTTCAAAAAATGACAATTTTCAGCCAAATTTCGCTAACTTTGGGTTAGGCCCAAAACCCGCTTGGGGGTTCGGGGGGAGGGGGTAAAGTTGGTCAAAAAGTTTTCACAAATTTCAAAAAATGACCGAAATGCAAAATTTTCTGAATATATATATATATGATATAAAAAATGACTAAATATATATATTTCTCAGGCAACTTTTGGGTACACAAAAGTCGCTGGGGGTGGCGGGGCAGTGGCGGCGGCGGCGCCAGGGGGGCCCGCTCCCCCTTGGCGATTTGGGGACTTCCCTTTGGGGTGTCGGACCCAAACCCTTGAAAAATTTTTTCAGCTGTTTAAATGCATAATTTAAGTGTTTTTAAGAAATGTTTTTAAAAAATCGGCAGATTTTTGCTACAAATCGAAAAAGGTTGCTAAAATTTGCCAACGGATTTTTGGGTCGGCCCCCCCCTTCAAAAAATCCTGGCGCTGCTACTGTGTCGGGGGGGGAGCCGAAAGCATAATTTCCTTTGGGGGTACTACCCCCCCCCCCAAATTTGAGATTTACCCTGATTTTTTGACTTGCCTTCCCCCTACTTCTGGGTACCCCACAAATCCCCTAACGATTTTTGGAATTTTGTACCCAAAAAGTTGGCTATATTTGGCAGAAAATGGTCATTTTTGGAAAAATTTTCTCAAATTCTGGCTGAAAGTCGCCTAGAAACGGTGTACAGTACCCCGTACTTGGCGTACTTAGATCTTTCTTTTAAGCCCATTTGCACTTCTCTAGATTGTACCGTTAAGCCGGTATAATGCAAAAAGTAGCGGGGGAAAACCCAATGGGGGAAAACCCACCCCTCACAGGTCTCAAAAATTGTCGTAGCGCTATTCTGACACTTCCGGTGTAAAATTCAACTCTGAGCTAGTATAAACCAAAAAACCCGATCTAGGTACCTTTTTGAGATTTCATGTGCCATTGAAAATGCAACATCAAACGGACAGGTTTCATAAAGTTTAACACATAAACATAGGGCAATTTTAAGGGAATGAAAAAAGGGCTAAATTACAGAAAATTTTGCATTTTTTGGCCATTTTTCGAAATTTCTGAGGTCCGAATTCTGGGGGGGTTGGGGGGGGTACCCCATCCCATTCCGGAGGTCGGCCAAGATTTACCCCCCCCCAAGACCCAAAGTTCCAGGGAAACTATGGAGGGGGGTTTGAGCTCGGCTTGGGATGGGGGGGAGTAGTTGAGGTCGGGTAGGGGGGAGGGGGTCTGGCCTCTCCGTGGGGGGGTGTCTCAGGGGGCAAACTGTAGCCTGGTTCACCTATATATGTTTCTGAGTCCAGAACAAGGTCAATATTGAGTCTCTAGAAGTCCAGAACTATAAACGTATATTTCTCGCGATAATAAACACGTTAAACCAAAAATTTTGACTTTTTGTAAAATGTTGCAAAATTTACCCTAAAAATACCCAATTTCTGGCCAATTGTCGCGTCCTCGGTGCGACTACCCCCCCCCCCGTTGGGGGGGCTCAAAATTTCTGGGGGGGGGGTTTGGAAAAATGGCTGGGGGGTTACGGTTACCCCCCGCCCAACCCCCCCCCCAATTACACCTACATATGCCCTCACCCTCAACCCCCCAAAGGAAGCTTGTTTTAACACGTTTTTGAAGCAATTTTAGCTAAACTTTGAGATAAATTTACAGGTGCTGGGTGCGGTGCGATGCGAGGCTTCGGGATCGGGGCGTGGCCAAAAGTGGGACGAATTTTGGGGGGATAACCCACCGGTGAAGCTATGCCCTCGCCTCATGCCTTTTCCTTTTGCGATTACCAACCACCCCTCCCCTATTCCCCACATAGGCTTTGGGGGGGCCTCTGGAGACCCAACCCGAACCCCACCTTACTACACCTATGATTCCCCACCCCTCCATTCATAGGTGTAACGGGGATTTGGGTTGGGGGGCCCCGTCCCCGGAATTTTGGGGGGCCCCCGTTTTAGACCCCCCCCCAAACACCCTCCCCCACGACCCCCCAAACCTCCCCCAAAAAATTTTTTCTATCTGTATGTCAAAAATCGCATTTTCAGCCATTGCTAATGCCAAAAACATTCAACTATGAAGTGAATTTTGACAGGAGACAGGGGGGGGGGGGGGGGGGGTTTTAAACTCGAAAACTTGATTGCCAACATGCTTCTAATTCTAAAATAAGGTCAATATTGAGCCAGAAAGTCCATAAAACCGTTAAAAACGTGTATTTCTCACAATAATAAACACTTTAAGTCAAAATTTAGGACTTTTTGGAAAAATTTAGCAGAATTTACCCTAAAATACCCTATTTTTGGCCAATTTTTCGCGCCTTCGGCGCGAATACCCCCCCCCCACCCCAGTTGGGGGGGGGGGCGGGGGCCCCCAAAAATTTTTGGGGGGGGGGGGTTTGTAAAATTGGCTGGGGGGGGGTTACCCCCCCCCCCCAATTACACCTATGCCTCCATTTGTTTGGAGTTCCAGCATGCCAAAAACTTAGCTACGTTTAACTTACAAATTAGCCTTCCTTCAAATTCTCAAGTTTTGCATTAAAATCGTTGTAAAACAGTACAGAGCACCTATAACGTTGAAAACAAGCTCTTGGCCAATTATAGCTTTTTAACTTGTTCGCTTTTGGATATTTTAGAGCTCTCAATTATAAGGAACTGTGAGGAGTGGCTGAATAGGTGGGGGAAGGAGCGGGGGGGGGGGGGGTGAATCGGTAAGGAAAGGTAAACCGACCTTTCCAAACAGAAAAGGAAAACTAATACAGATTTTATAGTTTAGACGCTCGTCGACGCTTGTATATAAACTCTGACACAAAAATGCGTGTGCAAAGTTGTGATCACTTACTGCATTTAATATTCATCGGAGACCCGTAAGATTATATATTTTCTGAATCGTCATGATGAGAGGAAAATTTTTATAAACTTTAAAATCTTGAAAATTTTCAAAATATCGATTTATCGCGGATGATCGATATTAGATATGATGATAGATATCAAATATGATAGATATTCCGTCTTTGCTGAATAGCACCGCTACGACGCATATACCGTGCGCTAGAGATTTTCAAAGCTTTCCCTTAATTTCAACAGGATTTCGAGGAATTAGTGTCTAGAAAGAAAGAAATAACAAGTACAAGGTCATCCAAAATCCTATTGAAACAAGGGCAAATCTTTGAAAATTACGTTAAAGCAGATACCTAAAGCCCGGTTCATTCCTATTTTTCGGTTGTGCTTTTGTCCGTTTGTCCGTTTGTCCGAATTTCCGTTTCTCCTTTTGTCCGTTTTGATGTGCACACAGTAGAGATGAGCATTTCGGCCCGTCGGCCCGGCCCGGCCCGCCCCGGCCCGGCCCGCGGGCCGGGCCGGGCCGGGCCGACATCCATTGGTTACGGGCGGCCGGCCGGGGCCGGGCCGAGATATTTTTCAACAGCGGGCCGGACCGGGTCGAAACGGGCCGGTTCGACTCTTAGAATTGTTGTCAAATCACTAAAATTAGCAATACATTTGCTCATTCAGGTTGTTTTACAGCAAAATTTAAGATTTCGTAGCATAATTTAGCGTTTCCAGCATTCACTAAAGCCTTTGAAATAATATTGTTAGTTATATTTTCGAAATTTTCTTTTTGGCGGGCCGGGCCGGGCCGAATTTTGTTAGTTTGCGGCCGGGCCGGGCCGGAAAAGTTTTGACAGCGCCCGGGCCGGGCCGGGCCGAGCAAGATTTTGGAGCGGCCGGCCGGGCCGGGCCGTAAAAATCCGGCCCGTGCTCATCTCTAGCACACAGATCATTTCATACCTTGCTTTCCGTTTGTCTGTTTGTCCGTTACCGTTTGTCCGTATGTCTAGTTTGCTTTTATGAGTTGATTCATACTTGTTGCTTACGGACAACCGGAAGAGTAGAACAGTGTTGAAGTCTAAACGGACATCCATTACGGACAAACAGACAAACGGACAAACTATGAATCAACAACTCATACGCACAAACGGACAAATGGACAAGCGGACAAACAGCCAAACGGACAAACGGAAAAACGGAAAGCTATGAACCAGCATGTGAGCGGACAAGCGGACAAACGGACAACGAGAAACGGACAAACGGACAGAGGTATAAACCGGTTATAATAAGCGGTCCCGAAAATGAAAACGAAAACGTTTTCTATCAAGTAATAAGCGAGCAGAAAATTAGCAAAAACGGCAAAGATAAAAGGGATTTTGAAAAATTGAAACTGCTAATAACAATTCAAACCTTTAACCGATTTTCTTCGTTCTTGCGTCATTCTGCGTGCTTTCAGTTGGGAAAGGTTTCCTGGAAGAAAGATATTTTGAGCATGCATATTCCGGAGAAAAACCTCGATAAACCGATTTTTTGAAATTTTTCAAAATTTTAAATATAAAGATTTTCCTCTCATCATGACGATTCAGAAAATATATAATGTTATACGTTACTTTTGTGTCAGACGTTAGAATTTTTGCCTGCATTTATCGGTCTGGATCCGCTGCATTGTAATTTTAAACTGCTAAAACCGCTATGCTATGGGCGGACAAAAATTTAAAAAAACCTGCGCATCCGGCGTCTTCCGGTCAGTTGCAGACGATTCCAATCCCAAAGTAGCAGATTCATGCTCTCAATCTCATGCAGACTTTACGCACATGTGTCTACGCTCTTCTACTTTACGCAAGCACATTGGAGTTTTTATGCCATGAGTCTCAGAAGATTAGAATAGGAGACGATCATATCGGTCATTCTTGGTTGAAAAACCCAAACCGTTGATTCGACCTATTGGTAACACAGTACATCTGTTTACTGAAGCTTGAACTAAAATCACCGAGAACTTCTCACAATGGGTCTTATCCGATTCATGTCGAGTTCTAAAAACCGAACAGAAAATTGGCTCTTGGTTGGTTCAAAATTGAGTCATGTCTGGTCGCCTCTGTTTCGAAACGTACCACAAATAATGGTTTTTGGCTACTGGATGGTGACATCAAACCTAAAAATCTCTTATTTGCTTAGCACAATGACTATTAGGAAAACTACTTTCGTTTCACTTGTGGCAATGGCAATTCTGTTTACGGCTCCGAATTTTTGTGACGTTAGTTTGAACATTCGGATTTGTCAGCTGTTCTATATTGTATGATTAACAGGAATATACCTCAATTTACGCCATGACTGTTGCATTTAGGAACCATATCGTTTTAATCATGGGCAACAACATGGGTATTTGTACGTGGTTCTTCTCTAAACAGTTAAACCGGACATTAAGGTTTTATCCTATACCTTTATTTTTGTTACTTGCAAAACCAATAATTTTTCAACCATTTTTAAAAGCTAGCATTCACAGTTTTCTGCAGATATGAGCGAAATTGAGGTTGACAGGTGCCCGATTTTTTCGGGTGCCTGGTGGTGTACAACTTTCATTTCTTTAACTTGACTACTGTCATACATGCAATATACTACGATGGGCTGATCAGTTCAACGGGATGTTATAGCTCTAAACATTACTGCGTTTTGAGCCTGGAAATACATCGGATATTCTGCCAAATTGTGCAGTGTGTGCTTTTCCAGGTTTGAGGGGACGAGCTGGGAAAGTCCATTTTTCTGGTTCTTGTGAATCGTATAAAAATTTCAGGGCCAAGAGGAACAAAATCTGGCATAGCCTGGTCCGACATATCCAATTGCTGTGCAGTTGTCAAGTTGGTAGTACCACAACCGGGATTTCCTATGTGATTTTTACATGGATGAAGCCATCTTGACAAAACATTGGGTGAAGCAAGACTGGTTGGCAAGCTATCTTTGCGCAAGATCTTGGTGTCAGAGTGCATAATTTGCTAGCTACCGTCGTGACTTTGCGCATCAATAATCAAAATTTTATTTAAGCTTTATATATTACATTTTACTCTATCATGTAAAAAAAGCAACTTAAATCTATTGGGTTTTAGAGGTTGTCATTGTACAGAATTTTACTGCATTATTTAACAGAAAACACCACGCAGCTGATTGAAAACATAGCGAATTCATAAAACCAAAACAAACAATGAAAAGTTGAGAATTCTTTGTTTTTGATTTTCTCGTTACTGCTTCAACTAAGCTTGATCATGTTTTCCAAATATGTTTTATATCTGCTACGCTCAGGCGTTTTCATTGTTTTTGAAAAAACGCACTAGTGGGCAAGATATAGAATTTACAATTTTTTAAAATAAGCTAATCGAACATGCACGAAAATTTTTACGAAAAACTAAAAAGAGCCGGAGCGTATAAATTAATAAAGCTTGCATGGCAAATTTCAAACAAATTCATAAAAGAATGAAGGAGATATTTAAATTCAAAGCTTTAATACATTTCCTCTTGTGTAGACAACAAGCCCGCCCCCACAACGTTGCAGGCAAGTGCATTTGATGCAAAACATGATACAGATCAAATGTGCCAATAATTAAGTATTTAGTTCACAGTATCTGTTCAACGTCCATCCAGGTAGTGGTACCACACCACCACCTTAAACTGAAGGTGGTGATTCCCTTTGGTCACATAAAGTGTGCACCATTATTACTCATTCATTACTTGGAGTTAAGAAGCCATTTTTATATCAAAATGTAGCTTGACATTTTGTCTTTTTAATGCATGCCTCGAAACTAATGTTGCTTTTCTACAATATTTTTAACACATTTTAGAATAAGTATAATTTTCCAATTTTTGCAGACAATGGCAAATTTTTCTGCGAGACATCGGGTTATATCATTCGTACCTCCATCAAATAGCTGGGGACGATTTTTTATTTATTGTGAAATCGCTCTTCGTTATAGAGAAATAAGCTGAAATGTGTGCGTAACCTGGATTTTACCTACTTTTTTTTCCAAATTTGTCAAGCGATTACTATAGCTAGAAAGCAGCAATCGGGGCAACTAAAAAATCGTCCCTGGGTATATTTGTGCAGAACACATTTGTTCAGTAGCAGCCCCCAGCTCGCATTGTGAATGCTCCACAATCTTTGGAAAAAAAAATTGGTCGTGTTATTGCAAAAACTACATTTTTTATGATAGCAGCCTACAGGATAGCAGTTGGAAGACGATCATGCGTCGGATCATTTGTCCCTGTGAGACCTTCAGATCGACGCCCTTAGTTTGATTTTACGGCTTGCGTAGTTCAAGAAATGTTGGATTATCTGATTTCTGCAAAAATGACAAGTTTTCGACGCCAAAACTAGAAAATCGGCTATATCTCACGGTAGAGAAAAGCTAGAAACTTGCTTTAAAAAGTAAAAATGTGAAGCTCAATGAGATCTTTCGAATGAATATAGTTATAACTGTATAGAAGCTGCCAAGCGTTCAGAAATTGGGAAAAACCACTCTGACCGGAAATCTCGAATTTTTGAATCCGGATTGCGCGGAGGGTGTTAGAACGCTAAAAGAACTTATTTCTGAACCTTTCGTCAAATTTCATCTTGATTTACGCCGCCAAACAACAATATGTGCCCAAACGGAATCACCACGTTAAACGTTTACTGATCTTGCAATGTCAACGAGTTTTTACTCATTAATATTTCAATTAATTTTTGTTTATTTTTTAAAATATGCGGAAATGATAGTTGGCGCTGTCCTTGAAATGAAATTCTACTCAAGTCTCAGGTGGTAGTACCAGCAGCAGCCTTTTCTAGGTAATCGTGGTATGGATCATGAAGCAATCTTGGGGACACCCTATCTTGACAAAAATCTTGATGAATCCAGTTTGGTTGGCGCAGATAGTAAAGATTACGCAGTTTGTACAAAATAGATATTATAGCATGACTGCTAATGACAATTTGACAAACAAAAAGCCTTGAAATTCTAACAAATGAAAGTTTAATTTATAAATCTTCTGGATTGAAAATTGTAGGCTAAATAAATTGGGACTGATGAAACAAACCTCTTGGCATGGGTGTATTCAGGGGTCGGCTGTGTCTTGGTGGTTCCGACCCCTTTCCATCCGAGCCCCACCGTTGATTTTCGGAGAGAACACAAAATATTTCAAAACCAAAAAATAGAATTTCATAGTTATTTTATGGAAA
Source organism: Trissonchulus latispiculum (assembly GCA_030248195.1). Classification (NCBI taxonomy): domain Eukaryota; kingdom Metazoa; phylum Nematoda; class Enoplea; order Enoplida; family Ironidae; genus Trissonchulus; species Trissonchulus latispiculum. The sequence goes on from JASAND010014300.1 coordinate 140,242, forward strand.
TCTTGCCGGGAACGTAGAAAATGGTATATGTATAAATTAAATTAGCATTGACGTAATGTCTGGTTGAAAAAACATGCAGGGCGCTAACTTCACGGCAGTCATAGTGTTGGAACCTTGTAGCGCGTCCGCACATCAAAAGCAGACATACTGGAGAGCAAAACCTAGAGTCTCATCGAAGTGGTGGATTGGATCCCTAATCGATACTAATACTTGGAGATTCGCTTTTTTGTAATACTGCACTACTATTGCACTAGCAGGAGCAAAACTTGCATCTAATGTTTATGCACAACAGTTTGCATCTAATTTTATATATTAAAAATAAAATAGATAAATTTGTCATTGATGTTTTGATTGGCTGGTAGCAGGAATTCTCTGGAAATTTGGGTCGGTGGAGAGGGTTTTTGAAATCTTGGGGTGGCCGTGGTGGACATAAAAGGTGTAAGTAGCTTGGGGGTAGCCCCTCCAGCCATTTTTTAACCCCCCCCCCCCCCCCCCCCCCCCCCCCTGCAGAAATTATGGGGGGGACGTGTCCTCCCCGAAGGGGGGGGCAGTCGTAGTAACTTAGTGCTCCAACTAAGGTAACTGACCCTGCCGAGGCGCCGAAGTCTTAGTGGTCACTGATGGCCCTCGACAGCGTCCAGTATGAAGTATGGTGGCTCTAAAGTGCCGTTTTAAAGGCTAAAACGTTCTTTCGTGTTTGTGAGTGATTATAACCTATTTCCAGGCACTTTGGCTGAGAAACTCAGAACTTCGTATGTTGGTGGGGTATGACCCACGGTCACGTGGCCCGACCCCTGCCTGCCGGACCCGTGCGGACCATAGATGTGTTAGGGGGGGGAGGTGGGGCGGGGCGGACCCCCCCCCCCACCAAAATGACAAATTTTGGCGCCCCCCCCAGATTTTCAGATTTTTGCTACCCCCCCCCAGATTTTTGGCCAAAAATGGCATAAAATCGAAAACTTAGGGGGTCCCCCACCCTCCGCCGGGAACCTCCCCCCCCCCCCCGGATATTTTGCCCAGCCACACCTATGCTGGTAACCAGGTTGGACTCACAGAAGTGCCAGGCAACCTCAAAAACAACGTATATAAGGGTTTTCGAGGTCGCTGAGCTCGAATTTGACGTTAGTTTTGCTCTAGCTGCTGTTCTGATTTCAGTAACAAAACATAAAAATGATTTTTTATTTGTTAAAATTTAAACAAAAAAATCACCCACCCCAGGAATCATAGGTGTAAATTGAGAATTCATTGGGGAGGGGGTAGCTGAAATTAGGGTGGGTGGGGTAAGCCGGTTTGAACTTTGAGGTGGGGTGGGGTCCGTAAAAATCGAATTTGGGGGGGGGGGGTAAAAAAATTTTTCGGTCAAAAACTTAGAAAAAATTCGCGAATTCGCTAAAAACATTATTTCCAACTAAAAAATCAAGAATATTTCTGCATTTTTGCTCATTTAGTCGAAAAACTTGGATTTGTTGGCAAAAAATTCGAATTTTTGCAAAAAATTTCGAATTTTTACTAATTTTGAGGCAAAATTTTTTAAATTTTGAGGGTGGGGTCTGGAAAATCTGGGTGGGTGGGGTCTGGGATTTGGCCATTTGGGGGTGGGGTCTGCCTCCAAAATTTCGAGGGTGGGCACGGCACTTTTCCATTTGGGGGGGTCCCCACTCCCCCCCCCCCAGGCATACTTTCCCTGGAACTTTGGGTCTGGGCCTGGGGGGGTAAATCTTGGGTGGTTGGTGGTCGACCCAAGAAATGTGATGGGGGGTACCCCCCCAACCCCCCCCCCAGAATTCGGACCTCAGAAATTTCGAAAAATGGCCTAAAAACGCAAAATTTTCTGTATTTTAACGCTTTTTTCGTCAAAACAAGGCTTGTTTTTATCGTTTTTAGCGTTTTTGCACCGTTTTAAAGCGATTTTAAGTCAAAATTTTAGAAAAAATTTTCAAAAAATGACCATTTTTCGGCCAAATTTAGCTAACTTTTTGGTCCCGGGGGGGTTCGGGGGGGGGTAGCCGAAGGTTGGGGGAGGGCAAGTCAAAAATTCTGGGGGGGGGGGTAAAATTGGTAAAGATGGCCCAGAGGTCCGACTGGGAACCAGTGGCGGATCCAGGGGGGGCCTGGGGGCCCGGGGCCCCCCCCTTTGCGATTTGGGCCCCCTCCTTTGACATTCCGGGCCCCCCCCTAGAAAATCTTTTCAGCTGTTTGTAATGCATATTTCGAGTGAAAATTAAGCATAATTTTAATAAATGTCACAAATTTTTAAAAAAGTTCGCCTGCGGCGCACTCATATTTCTGTGCTGCTTTATTACGTACTTAGTTCTGTGACAGAACGTCTGTCTCTTAAAGTGTCTTTATTTTGTTTCCTTTCCTGTTTTGTAAGTATATAATTGTACTCAACGCCTTCAGTTTATTTTATGACTATATATATATATACCGGCTTATATATATATATATACGGGCATTTACAAATTTTATTTTACTTTCATAACGTATACGTATATATAAATGGGCAATGCAAGATTGATAATTGGCAGCTTCTGAAAGTGTTCTAAAATAAATCGTGGAAGTGAAAAATTCTGAGAAGCATCCAATTCCCGTTTTGGTTTTCCACTGATCGATTATACAACTCGATAACTCATCTCATCTTAACTATATAATCTTTTTAAACATTTGAATTGCTGAATTTTCCATGATTTCAAAAAATTCTTCAACTTCTGGGGGGCTCCGCCCCCCAGACCCCCCGTTTCTCACATTATCTTTGTTGCCCTTGTAACTTGTCCTCTTTATTGCCACCATTCCTTGTATATACTTACACGATTTTACTGCAAGTTTTTCACGTAAGTTACTATATATATATATATATATGTATATAATATATATATGTACATGTACATCTCCATTTTATTTATTTAATCTTTTCAAAAGTTTGCATGACGGATTTTTTCCAATTTCAATACATGCTTCAACTTCTGGGGGGCTCCGCCCCCCAGACCCCCTTGTGCTTCTTGTGTAAATTCTCCATGCTTTGCTTCACTCACGGGATATAGTTGTTTTCCAATTGGCAAGTGAACTAACATTTCCATACACAATATTAATTTTCTTTTAAAAATATATATTTTTTTCCTGGAAAAACCAAATTTCCCCCCCCCCCCCCCGGAAAAATTTGGTTACTCCCCCAGAAAAATTTTTCAGCGGCCCCCCCCCTTTTAAAAATCCTGGATCCGCCACTGCTGGGAACTTCTATATATGTATCGTTAGCCCACAGTCAGGATATGTCACATGTACTACAATATGGGTTGCCTAGGGTTTTTCCTTAGTAAGTAGCAGCCGAAATTCGAACTTCCGCCATTAACGTTTTTGAGGTCACTTTTGGGTACCCTCACTTAAAGGTCTGCCCTGAACGCATAGAGAGGGCCTAAGGGCTCCTACAGGTTGTAATGTCGAGATGTGTGGCTATCATCACCATGCAAAAATTTGGGTCTCTGCGCCTTTCCTGTGAGTCAGGGTGGGGTGATTTTTTTGTTAAAATTTCGGGTGATTTTTTTGTTAAGCTTGCTATATAGTCAGACCTGGGATAAAAAAATCGGTTTTCGACTTAAGCCTCTAACTTTCGCAAATGTTGGCCAATCTGGAAGCGGTTTTGCGTGTAAGTGCAGGGCACTGCCCTCTATCGATTCAGGTATTAAAATCTTTCCTAGCACCACAGGTTCTCAGATTAATTAAAAAATCGGTGATTTTTTACCCGACAAAATGGTAAAGAAAAAATGGCTTGTGGTATAAAAAATCACCCAAAACTATTGGCGCTGGAGTAGATTTGATGCTTCCAGGTGAAAGAGCGCATCAAATTTAGTATATTTGGCCAAAAAAACCAAAGTTATAATGAATTGGTAACAATTTTTATCGATTTGAAAAGTTCAAAAATTGTGCAGCATCAACCAATCAGGTTTCATAAGCAAAATAGCCATTTTTGAAAAATATTCAAAAATGGTCGGTTTTGACTAATTTAAAAAGTTTTTAGGCTTAATCGATGCTTTTTAAGCGTTCTAAACGCATTAAAACCCTATACTGCTTCAGAAAAAATTTTTTTGCTGGGTTCTGACCATTTTTTTACCCGAAAAGTGGCGAAATTTTGGGGGGAAAATGGTCAGCTGGTGGAGCCCAAATGCAGTAGGGGATATGGTGCCTTGTGTGTTAATACGTACTTGGTGCCAATACAAACCCACATGCACAGTATTGGAGCCCGGAGTCTCTCCACGCTAGCAAGAGAAGTTTAGAAATTCCGATATGACCCTTAGCTTTTGGCGGTGGTTTTGGGAGGTCAACTTTGAAATTACACTGAAAACTTTCTATTTGGTCCAGGGGTCTCATACTTATAGTTTGTGGTCATCTAGGGTGGCGCTATATTATCACACATTAGTGGGACTCGCCGGGTCTACCAGGCTTCCAGGGCTTCCCCGTTTTTTACCCTTATTTGGGGGTGTTTTTTTATCCCGGGTCTGACTGTAAAGGTTAGTTCTTGCCAAATTGCAAAACAACAATCCCGTGAGTGAAGCAAAAGCGTGGAGAAATTTGATAGCAGGCATACGTGGGGAAGTTGAAGAATTTCTATGAATTTGGAAAAAAATCCGTCATGTATATATATAAACTTGATAAAAAACTATGTTAAAAACGTGTATTTCTCGCAACGATAAACATTTGAAGGCAAAAATTTAGACATTTAGATTATATTATATACAAGAATAAAAATGCTCCGATGGAGCATGAAAAATGCAATATGGGTGACACTGGGTTTTAAGCGGACAGAGGACTAGGTTTTAAAACGTTAATATGGGAGTGGCAGGTTGTAAATACCAGGAGGACTAGGTTAAAAGCGCACTAATATGGACCAGCTTCGCTGAACAACCCATATTCGCGGAAACTGTCCGGACTGATGCTGGTGGCAGTTCTTCAGTAACAGTTTACCAATTTGTGAGCATAGCTCTGCGTCTGCAACAGTTGTATTCGTAATACTTAATAATTACATAATTAATACAACTTACAACCCAACTTAATTGAATTAATTTAATTAATGCATATAATCCAACACTTAATACCACATATGCAGTAAAAATTGGTGTCACAAATCCCGCTCTGGCAGTTCAGTATACAGCGCTTGAAGTATATAAAGCATAATATTTCAAAATCAGCAAGCTCGCCTGGAAAGCTGACGAATTTATGAACTTAAGACCATAATGGTCAAATGCGGAGTGGAGCATGTGTACCCGCGAATATGGGTTGTTCAGCGAATGGTCATATAGGAGGGCTGGATTAGACCTGTAGGGAGGGTTGTTTTTGGGAGATTTTTTGCATTTTAAGGGTAGTTTGGAATTACGGGTGTGTGTTTTGTGGGCACCACTAGCGTAGCCAGAAAAACATTTCGGGGGGGGGGGCAAGCCAAAATTTTACAAACTTAACTATGGCAGTTAAAATGTGAACCGCAAGCTTTTTATTACGTTAACTTATTTTTCGGGCTATAAATTAGCATTTTTGAGATGTAGAAAATTCAAAATGCCGTCGTTACATGGCTTGCGCAACTGACACCAGTTGGGGGGTCTGGGGGTTGAGGGCCTGAGGCCCCCCAGAAGTTGAAGAATTTTTTAATTTTGCTGCCTGAAATGAATTTTTCTGAGCACATTTTTCCTCCTGTCAGGTAAGGTAAGGTATATATATAAAAGTAATGTAGCATAATCAAAAGTAAATATATATATAGTTTAATTTAAATAACAGAAAGCCTATTTGGAAATTTATCTGAAGGGAAGTGAATGAATGACAAATGCTAACTTCTATAACGTTATACGGTAGCCAAAAAGTTTTTGCTATTGTCCAGAAAAAGTGTATACTTATATACACATTTTTGAGCAAAACACGGTAAATAAGTACCATACTTTACTACTACTACATTATACTAACTAAGATCATGTATATTACATTTGTGATTAATGACATTTTAGAATTGGCTATGAAGAAATATAACAATTTGCGCCGACGGCGCGAAAAATTTTTGTATTGTAGTTCTAAATTGTTCTAATTTTCATCAATTTCCAGGCTCAACGCAGTCTACAGCTGCTGTCTGCGTCCTAAATATTGTTAGATGGTAGATATTTCCAGGGGGCAACCCGATTTCGGGGGGGGCATGCCCCCCTTGCCCCCCCCCCTGGCTACGCGCCTGAGCGGAGCCACTCCCTTTTTATCCCCGAGACCCATAGCCCATGGATAACTTTAACTTTAATTTATTTTGCTCGCCTAATTCGCCCAAGAACTTTGATGGATTTTCGCCTGATGACGTTGCCCAGGCGGAAGAACTGCTGCCTATACATCTTGGTATGTACCCTAGCTCCGACTCTTCTGATTCTGAGTCCTCTGAATTCGTGGGTTATTCCCCGACAGAAGTCGCAACCGCTAGAAGAACTGTTAACTCCATTCTACGGACTGACATATTTCGGTTGTCGTCAACCGTGCCTTTCAGCCCAAGCTCCCCATTGACCATCGGACTATGGAATGTTCTGACTTTATCAGATCTAAGTCGAAGGCTAGTATTCGCGAAGGATCTGACCACCTATGGCGTTGACATGGCTGTAGTGACTCAGTGTCGTCTGATTGGATCTGGAAAGGTATCAATTGGTGAAGACAGGAATTACTCCCTTTACTACAGCGGAAACGACTCAGCTGCGGTGCGAGGGGTTGGCGTTGCTATGTCAGAATCTTTGTGTAAGTCTGTCGTCTCTGTCTCTCCAGTAAACGACCGACTCATCTACCTACGTATGAAGTCCTGGAACGGTCACGCCTCTATCATTGGTTGCTATGCACCCACGGAAGTCTCTGATGAAGAGCAGAAGGACTGTTTCTACGATCAACTACAGGAAATCTTAAATGATGTCCCGCGCTCTGACTACCTGCTTGTTCTCGGTGACTTCAATGCCGAGATTGGACGAGCCAAAAATCATGAAGATACTGTTCGTGGTCCTTTTGGATCGGGCAAGCTTAACAACAATGGTATTCGCATGATGTCTCTGGCGAGCGCCTATGACCTGTCGATAGCCAATAGCTATTTCCGCCACAAATCCTCACACTTCCTCTCATGGAGAAGTAATACTGGCCTGACATCGAAGCTACTCGACTATTTCCTGGTGCGGCGGCGCTGGCGTTCTTCCATACGTATATAATGTGCGTGCTGTGCGTGGTACTGCCTTACCATCTGACCATGAATTGATGCTAGCTAGTGTCAACCTTAAACTGGCCTCTGTGCCGAAAACTAAGCGTTCCAGGCCGTTTGATGTGGCTAAGCTCAAGACCCCCACTGTGCAGCAAGCATTCAAACTTGCTGTGCGCAATAGCTTCGAAGCGTTGACCACCTTGACAGACTCCGACGACATGACCGTTGAAGCGGTCTGGAATCGGATGGCTGGATGCCTCGAAGATACCGCGAATAGGACGATCGGAAGAAGGAATTCTGCTAGACCTAGGATTGAACTGTCTCAAATCACTGCTGATATTGCGCAGAGATGTCGGTCTGAAGCTGACCCTCAGAAGAAGGTCTCTCTGAAAAAGGAGCTTAGAAGACAGCTACGAAGGGACAAAGAAGCTCACTGGAACAGGCTCTCCCTGAAAATGGAACAAGCTAGTCAGAGCGGGAATTCTCGTTTATTGTATACTACACTCAGAGATGCGACTGGACGAAAACCGCCCCTGTGCGGTGCAGTGAAAGATGATAACGGTTCACTATTATGGGACAAACAGCAACAACTTGACCGATGGAAAATTAGAGTGAATGGTGAACTGCCTCCCGGCTTCAAGGTTTCCACGGGCGTCAGACAGGGCGACATCCTCTCTCCAATCCTTTTCCTCCGTGCGGTGGACTGGGTCATGCAGCATGCAATATCCAACGAAGATGGGGTGCATATTGCGGAAGGGTTGCGCGTCGCTGACTTGGAATATGCAGACGACGTCGCCCTACTGGCGGAGAGTGAGGAAGCCCTTACTCAGTTGACTCATCCTGTCAATGGTTGGGGCCGTCTAGTTGGTCTTCGCCTCAATGCTAATAAGTGTAAGATCATCCCGCCGGGTAATGAAGCCACCAAGGCCGCACCCAGGGGGGGGGGGTTCAAGGGGTCTAGACCCCCCTTTTGGGATGATAAAATGGAAAATTTTTGCTATTTTTATGGCAAAAACAGCTATTTTTTTAAAAATTTCGCGCCTGCGGCGCGAAAATTCACTTTTTGCTAGAAATAAACGTCCAATGTACTGTTTTTTGGCGAAAATGCAAAAATTCTTCAATTTCTGGGGGGCTCCGACCCCCAGACCCCCGTTGCGTTTTACCTTGGACCCCCCCTTTTCAAAATCCTGGGTGCGGGCCTGGAAGCCACTGGTCCTAGTCAGATCATCATAGACGGTGTTGCAGTCGAGAAGGTTAGCGCCTTCCCTTACCTTGGCAGTATCTTCACCAATGACTATGATTTATCCCTGGAGATCAATGCTAGAATCAGCAAGGCTAGGGCTGTATTTAGACAGCTATATATATAAGTGCCTTTGGTCTCGGAGAGCGATATCGATCAGAACGAAACTTCGCGTCCTGGATTCTATGGTCATGTCGATTCTACTATACGCCAGTGAGACCTGGGCGGTGAAACAGCAGGATATATCGAGACTGAGTGTATTCGAGAGGTCCTGTCTACGATCTTTTCTGGGCGTTAGACTACGTGACAGAATAAGAAACTGTGACTTATACGCTCGCTGCCAAAATAGAATCCCAATCGACTCCAGAATCCGATCATCACGACTACGGTGGCTAGGTCATACATCCCGAATGGCCCCATCCAGACTGACTCGGAAAACCCTGTTGGAGGGAACCAATGGGTTGGAGGAAACCACCTGGCCGGCCGGCTATGTCATGGCGACAGATGGTGGAGCAGGATCTGGCTGGTGTCCTTACCCCCTACAGGCACGCTAGGTACCCCTGGGAAGACGTGATCCAGGACTTGGCAAGCAACAGGGATCAATGGAGAAGGGTCATAGAAAATGCTGGAACGGAAGCGGAGCCCTTCATGTTGCAGATCCTGCGATGACGAAGGCCCAAGTACAAGTACAAGTAAGGCCTAGTCGTACGTAAGATTTCTTATGAGCTATAGAACACCTCTCTAGGGTGCGCCGTTAGTGAAAAAAATTGTCCCAACTGGCGGGGGAAAACCCAATGCGGGGGAAAACCCATATGCGGGAAAAACCCACCCCGAAAATTTTTTGGCAAGTTGCCAGGAGCATTTCACAACAACAACAGTGTTTTATTTGGCCGATTCATTCACATCAACAATGTTCACATGATAAACAAAGCACAAACAACACAGGCCAAAAGGGTTACATGCAAGAATTCTGCATGAACCATTACATAACATACGCATATAAGATTATATAGCCATGGGGGGAAAAAACCCACTTTTTCGGATTTTGGCTGGAACTTTTTTGTTATAAGAGCTAGCTGAGAACTCTATATACCATCGTACTTGGCGTACTTAGAACTTTCTTTTAAGCCCATTTGCACTTCTCTAGGTTGTACCGTTAGGCCGGTAAAATGCAAAAAGTAGCGGGGGAAAAAAACCCAATGGGGGGAAAAACCCAAATGGGGGAAAATAAACCCACCCCTCACAGGTCCTAAAAATTGTCGTAGCGCGATTCTGACACTTCCTGTGTAAAATTCAACTCTTTTTTAGTTAGTATGAGTCAAAAAACCCGACCTAGGTAGCTTTTTTTGAGATCTCATGTGCCATTGAAAATGCAGCATCAAATGGACAGGTTTCATAAAGTTTAACACATAAACATAGGGCAATTTTTGAAAAATGCTAAAAACGATGTAATTTGATAAAACTTATTATTCTAACGTGTAGAGAATGGTTTTTTACGTACAATTGGCTATTAAAAGTCACAATTAGACCTCTGCTGGGTCATCCAGCAGCGAGAATTCACTTTTAGGGTTTTTATGCCTCTAGCTACCCAAGTATTCAAAATTGTCCAAATCTGACAGCATAGGGTGACGCAGCGTCCTCGTTAATATCGTACTACAGTCCCGAATTGTTTCCCAGTTGAGTTGTTAAAATATTTTTCAAAAAATTTGGGTGGGTTTTTCCCCACAAAGTGGGTTTTTCCCCCGCCACGTTTGGCAATGTGCCAGACTAACAGTGCATCGGATCGGTCTAGTTTTTGCTGTGTGCAAAGAGGAAGAGTTGCCATCATTGCACATATTTGCAAAACTTTTCTAGCCCAACCCTGTCAAAAGTTACATTGGTCCAAACTTTTGCCAAATTTTTGGAAGGTTGGACCAAAAAGTAGGTATCATTTTCAAAATGTCATAAAATGAGCAAGAGTGAACCAAATGACCTGATCTTTGCACACATAGGTTAGAAAGAGTCGCGCTTTCTGCTGGTATGTTTTGGAGCTCCTAGCTCCAACCCGTGACCCAGGAGGCGGGTGGGTTTTTTTCCCCCCAAAAAGGGGGTGGGTTTTTTTTCACCCCATGGCTATATATATATACATAGTAACAATATTATAGTCACGATAACATTACAACAAAAAACATAATATATACGTATACGCCGCACATTAATCAAAACGATACCGTAAAAAAAACTCCTAAAATCAACATCAACAAGGAGTCTTTTAAAAATTACGATATTAGGCGCAGTTACAAGTTTTTGCTCCAGCTTGTTCCAAATTGGGATAACCCTATTTGAAAAGAAATGTTTCCTACAATCTATTCGAGACTTAAAACTTTTTAGCTTCAGCACGTGACCTCTCGTACCGGATTCAGCTGTATAGGTGAAAAATTCGGCCGAACTAACGCTATTTACCTGATGGATTATCTTAAATGTTTGTATGAGATCAGCCTTGAGTCTACGGCATTCCAACGACTCAAGCCCTGCCAGTCTTAGTCGGTGTTCATAGGAGTATTCCTTAATTTCTTTTATTCTTTTCGTGAATCTTCTCTGCACAGTTTCCAATTTATTTATATCTTTCAGAAGGTATGGGGACCAGACGCACGAATTGTACTCTAATATTGGTCTAACATAAACAGTAAACATACTAACCAAAAACTTCGTATCACGACAACAAAAGGACTTAAAAATTAGTGCAATCCTTTGGTATGCTTTCGCACATATTTTGTCACAGTGTGTAGAAAATTTCAAGTCAGAACTTATATAAACTCCAAGATCCTTTACAATTTCAACTTTAGGCACTGCGGCATCATTTATTCTAAAATCGTCCAAAATGCAAGGTTCCCCAATTTCTAAAAGTAAGCTTTTATGGAAAGCTATAGAAAGTTGATTTTCCGAGGCCCAATTTAAAACATTTTTACAATCATCCAGAAAACAAACAAATTCATTACGAGTCACACCGGAATAATAGATTTTGGTGTCATCGGCAAAAATTTTTACGTTTGATCTTACAGAAACATCAGGAAGGTCGTTTATGTATAGTAAGAAAAGCAAGGGCCCCAAAACACTACCTTGGGGGACACCGCTCAGCACTTGCCCTACGTCTGACAGAGTATTATTGACTTTAACATATTGGGTCCTCCCTGTTAAAAAAGCAATTACCCAGTTTAACACGACACCCCCAATGCCATACGCAGAGAGCTTACTGATAAGTTTTGTATGCGAAACGGAATCAAAAGCCTTAGGTACTAATATCCAAATACAAAACTTTTACACCTCTTTTCTCGTCTCTTTCTTTTGTCCACGAATTTAAACATTCTAATAACTGAGTTTCGGTTGAGCGATTTGACATGAACCCATGTTGCTCCTTGGTTATAAGGTTATTTTGCAAAAGATGGGTTAGCATGAACTTTTTTAGAACTTTCTCCATAATTTTAGAACAAATACAAGTCAAGGAAACTGGTCTATAATTTTCCGGAGTAGATCGTGCTCCCTTCCCCTTGTAAATGGGCACTACATGTGCCACTACCAATCATCTGGTAGAGATCCTTCCTGCAAGGACTGTTGGAATATGACTTGTAAAGGCCGGCAAAGTTGCTGATTGCATAGCTTGAAAAACCTGCCTGGAATTTTGTCAGGGCCTGCAGCAGAATAAGGATTTAGCGTGCTAATTGCCTCTTGAATAGATTTAGTCGTGAACAGTACAGTTTCGAAAGGGCTTTCGAATTCTTTTCCTCCTATATTTACTGCCCTCCCATTATCCCGCACAAATACAGATGTAAACTGGTCATTTAGCAAATTTGACTTTTCCCTGTCATTTACAGCCACTTCATCACCGACAGACAATACTGATACTCCATCACAGCAGCTGAGCTTACGTTTAACATAGCTATAAAAGGCACGATTCGAAGGTTTCTCGTGCAAAATCACCTCAGAGCAAAAGTAAAAATTTTAATTTCGGCATCAACTGCGCTGCGATTTCTTGGAACCGTTTTTGTTTGTTTTGCTAGGTAAGATACTATACAAACTATCAGTAATTTTTTCTCAATAGAAAGAGACGAAATGTTTTTTTGGAAATTTTGGGCCTTTTCCTGCAAAAAATGTTTTTTTCGGGACAGTTTTCTATAATTTGGAGGCACAATTCTTTGAAAACAAGCCATTTTATAGTTTACTATGGAGATATAAGGACCAAAGAAATCAGCCCAATTAATCATTTCCAGCAAAACCATCATTCCTACGTGGTCTGCCTGCTCCCAGCAGTCATACGCCTGAGGGACTGCGGCTGGAGCCTGCATAGAAACATTAAAACAGACACAATTGTGATCTTTATTTGAAAGTGGCGGGTTAATACTGAGCATCAGAAATCAGATTTGGTTCGTTTTCAAAAACGAGATCCAGGATATTTTTCTCCCCTTGTTGGTTGAATGACTCTCTGGGAACACCCGTTTTCAAGAAAAAGATTCAGAAAATCGTCTTGTTTGTATGTAGAAACAGCACTGGGTATTTCCCAATCAACCCCTGGGAGATTAAAATCACCAGTTATTAGCAAAGGAGAACGCTTGCTTGTCAAAACTTGAATACAGTTTTTTAGGCCATCTAGACAATCACTGTACGTTACAGAAGGTCTATAAAATGTGGAAACTATACAAGACACCCCCCGTTTCCCTTTAAGTTCGACCGCTACCGATTCCATATTTGGAATTTCTGGAAGTTCTATCTCTTTGCTTTTCAAAGATTTTTTTACGAAAATGGCAACCCCACCCCCTTTCACGCCAATTGCACGATCCTTTCGGAAAATGTCGTACGTAGATTTGCAGAGAAACAAGCTATTTGAGCAAGTTTCATCCAACCAAGTTTCATTTAAACAAATGACACTCGGAAAACATTGCTGTAAACAAACTTCAAAATGGAAAGACAAAAATTTGTTACATATACTCCTAGCATTGCATAAAACTACACTCACATTTTCAGAGTCAGTTGCGACCGCATCGGCCGTCCTACCGTGGCCGAAACTTCAGCGGAGAGGAGGAAAGTTTGCAGGATGGGAACCGCTCAGCGCCTGGGCATACGATCGTACAGCTGGGGTAGGGGGGTAGGCAGTAGAAAGGGACGACAGCGAGAAGAAGCAGTGACATTAGGCATGGGCGCATGAGCGATGGGCGTGGGCGGACCCAGTGGTTGGGGCGGTGACAGTGGTAGTGACTGGGTCTGGAAGGGACAGTAGCGTCGTTTGTGGCCCTCACCATGGCATTTAAAGCATTTCAAAGGGCCAAATCTGCGTAGCCGGCAGTTTTCTACCGTATGCCCTTTAACTCCGCAGTTGAAACAGAGAGGCGCACATCGACTGACGCGGCTGCAGGTGGGGCGGTTTGGCCTTCGGAGTCTGGGGCGAGGCTGGGGCCGTTGGATTGGCGCTTCTCCATCTTTAATTATTTGAACCACATCGCCCATATCAACAATATCTATGGCCGTGTCATAGTCGTATTCTTCGCCAACAAAAGGACGCAATTCCATCAAAATGCAGCCAAGGACATTTTGTCCGGGAAAACTAGCTGATGCTGGCTGGGAATCCTTGTGAAGTCCAGTGGTCCAAAACGCCGACTTGTTGGGATACGTCGAGTGGGCAAGAATGGCTTCTCCTGATTGCCTTAAGGATTCGCGGAAGGAAGCACATTGTTCAAGCTTTTCTTTTTGAATATCCATCATGAGACGTCGTTCGTAGTCCATATCGCGTTCACAGGTCTGGGGGAGTCTTCCAAGCCTCTTAGCCTCGGCAGCTGTTTGAGCGTGGCACACCTTTTCAGAGCATTCCTCAAGGCCATAAAACACGAGTCTACAGAACTGAAATGCGTGCTCGGCTGATTTGAACTTTCTCCCGTTAAACGCTAAATCAAACAAATAGAAACACGAAAAAGGGGATCCAATGAGCCAGAAAAGGTGGTATCACAAAAACCAGAGGGGGATGGGCTTGCAGGGGCTCCGACAGTTGACGCTGGCGTTTGTGTGGTGGCATCTACAGCAACAAGCACTACGTCAGTGGATGGCCGTGGCAATTTGAGCAAGAATGACACTGAACGACATGATCCATTTCAGCAATATCTGTACCGCAGTTACTGGCGCACAACGGAGGGAGAGCGCGTCTCAGATCAATAGTCTTCCCATCGATTTCGTGGGGCTGACTTTCTATCGCTTCTTCTACAGAAACCGAGGTGGAATACGTAATAAATCCGAAACCCCGAGATTGTTTGCTATGACCATCCTTCACGACTACGCAGTTCAAAATGTCGCCCCACTGGGAATAATAATCCTTCACCTGTTCCTCAGTTGTTCCCAAAGTCAGTCCGCCAATAAGAAGTTTTCTCAGCGGCTCTGGTTCCAAATCACCATCGTTGTTGTTCTCTTTTCTGTCTTCACTAGGCATTCCAGGGAAGTATATTGC